>CAJQUW010001476.1:600000-784912 GCA_907163375.1 Prostheceraeus crozeri | reverse complement strand
CCATATGACGTACATAAGATAGGTCACTAAGAGTAGTCCCATTCTGAGCAATAGAATCCAAACGAAGTGCTTTTGCAGATCTTTCAACTCAATATAGGCAATGAGTCTACCCTGTCACATCTTGAGGTTGTAAACTCTCTATTAATGTTTTGAAGAGAGGAAGATTTTCAGATGCTGCCACTTTCATATCATTCAGCTTTACTTTAGGTGTAAGTTTCCAAGCTTGTAAAAATCCATCGAATCCTTGGTTTATCAAGAGTCAAATCACACACGTGGTTACTTAAGGTACGATGCTCATCATAAACGTTGTGACTATAGATTTACATATTGCCCAATGATTTCCACTATGAATAAAACAGAAATAACAATCATGTTTCCACTGTAATGTGTGATATAAAACCTTAAATCCCTTATTCCAACGGTATGCAACCCTGCCCCTTAGATTATAAACTTTAGCAATTTAGCTATGTACATTCACAAATGGTTATGTTGGCAAATGCATGTATACACATACAACGACAGCTATCATTGATGTAGTTTTTATATAAAACGCTAAATCCCTAAAGCCAATTGTAGAGAACCCTAACCCTTGATTATGGACTACAGGAATGTATCCATGTCATTGACGTTGTTCAAGAATGTACTTGACATTGCCTTAAGGTACGATGCGCCATCATAAACGTTGTGACTATAGATTTCACATTGCTTCAATGACTTCCACTATGAATAAAACAGAAATAACAATCATGTTCCACTGTAAGTTTATTCTACACCAGACAAAAGTTACAAGTACAGAATACACTTCATAAAATGATCATCATTCATTCACAAGGAGTAAAAACATGTTTTACATAGACCCATGCTGTTGACAATAATATAGATACAGTTCATAAACGTCATAGAGACTAAAATAAAGTATTTTTTCATGACACTTGTGTTGTGCATAACTTTCTAGCGCTGTGGTGAACACTGTTTTCATATAACATTCTAAACTCTCAGTCTCACTGTAGTAGAAAACTGCTTTTAGTAAACCTGATGAAGCGAATCTAACAGTCATGAAGTTTGAATTTTCTAATAAGGGAACATTTGCCAACTGTCTCCAATAAAACTTTCTAACACTGTGAAAGTAAGTTACAAGACAATCTACACTGTGCAGTAAAACCTTTTCGATAAAACTTTCTAGTGTTGTGGTGAGTTCGGTCAGTCATACAACGTCAATGATCAAACTTTATTTTCACAAACATGCGTCGCGGTAAAACTAGTTGACTACAACAACGCTTTCATTTCATGACATGTGTGTTTCATACAACGTCAATGATCAAACTTTATTTTCACAAACGTGCGTCGAGGTAAATTATTTGACTACACTAACACTTGCATTTCATGACATTTGTGTTTCATAAAACATCATGATCAAACTTGTCTAACTATACATCAACCTGTGTTACAGTAAAAATATTTGACTATACTAAACTTTGCTTTTGCAAACCATGATGCACTTTCTGACGACACTCATGAATAAACGCCATGATCAAACTTTCTAACTATACATCAACCTGTGCTGCAGTAAAACTTTTGTACAACATGATAAAGTTTCTGACTAGACTTACGAATAAACGTCATGATCAAACTTTCTAACTATACATCAACCTGTGTTACAGTAAAACCATTGTACAACATGATAAAGTTTCCGACGACACTCACGAATAAACGCCATGATCAAACTTTCTAACTATACATCAACCTGTGCTGCAGTAAAACCTTTGTACAACATGATGAAGTTTCTGACTATACATCAACCTGTGTTGCAGTAAAACTTTTGTACAACATGATAAAGTTTCTGACGACACTGACAAGAGCTTGTTCACTAGCGAAGAGAGAAATCTGTGATGTGTTGCGTGCGGCGCAAGGGTGGCCTCCCATTTCATTCCTTCATCATTTCGTCTCCGTGATAGAGACAAGAAGAACTGATGGTTCATTCTCGCATGGTTGGTCAACTGTCGGGAGACAAGTTCAATGGAGACTTTATGAGGTAACCTGTGGCAGATAGCTAAATGTCGCCCTGGCGGTCAGAGTACAACGTTGAGACGAAAGGCAACCACTTGCAAACATGACGCAGAGAGGTTTCACAAGGATTACCATTGCCCACGTCCCGTGCAGTACTCATCGCTACGGACTTCACCGCTGTCTCGAAAGAACGCCCACACACAGGAAGTATGACACCGAAAATCTCCGTGACTTGCACCGTCCATGACTTGATCGCCAGACATGAAAACCGGTGGAGTTGGTAAGAGGAAGCAAGTCGTTGCTTTGATCAGCTTGATAGCAAGCCGTAGAGAGCTTGATTCACCAGCGTTTTGCAATGGAGATGTTTAGAGGCCACCCATGACAAGATAGCTAAGACTCAACCGATTGGCGTTCAAAGTGCTACGTTGAGAACTGTGTCAAATGCCCAACATGAGACGAGTTGCCCCAGCGGTTTCTGTCTAAACTATGACACACTCCCTTGCCACACTTATCACTGCGGCATCGTCCGCCGTCCCGAAGGAACACCCTGTCAGTGGAATATTACAGCAAAACTCTCCGTGTCTTGCTCGCTTTCAGTGAAAAGCTGCTTGTAACATGAGAAGACTGGCTCAGACATCATTAAAAATCCTTTCATTGACTTCAGCAAGGTCGAAAACCCCAGAAAACCTCCAAAACTAGTGAATTTAAATTTTTCAACTTTTTAGCACTACTTATGAAATTTTATAAGTAGTCTATCACTTACGGCAGGTCAATAGCGACCGAACCTTTTTTGAATCAAGTCAAACGGACTTGTAGAATCAAAGTTACAAGCCTTTAAAGTTTTGGAGTCTTTTATGGCCTGGAGACGAAAGCCATCTCCTGGCGAACCTCTATCTGACGCCTTAGCTGACTTCAGCAATGAAATTTTCTAAGTCGGTTTCTTACAGAAACCCGGTTTTTCAGATTTCCAATGCTATCATCGGAGCTCCGGAGTTCACCTACCCCAACCCAGTTGGGAGGAGAACTGATTTCCACAAGCCGAGTTTCCACTTATATAGTTTGTGGCGATCAGCTGATGACGTAATACCCATCATTCAAACACTAAAAACCCGTCTATCTCCGGTTCTAGTGCTCCGATGGAGCTGGAAATTCACCATTCCCGTGTAGAATTTGATGCTGAATGCGAATCTGCCCTCAATTTTCCCATCCAATGCTTCGTTTTGGCTCTACAGCCCACAGCCATCGCAAAAATTCTAACTCGTTTTTCGGAAAAATGATGACAAATTTTTTCTCTCCGATGGCTTTCAAATTTACCATGCCGAAGCAGAATTTGACGCTGATTCCAAATCTGGTCTCTGTTTTCTCGTCCGAGGCTTGCTTCACCCGCTAGAGCGATTTTCATAAACATTCTAACTCTGTCGTCTTTCGCCAAGGTCCCAAATTTTCAATAACGTCTCACCTCTAAACGAAGGCAGGCAGGAACAAGCCATGTTTTCCACTGAATTTGTCTCACTCCCAGCTTTCAAACGAGCTATTGCACGACTTTCTACGATTTCTCACACCAAAGTTGGAAGATCGTTGCCGAGGGGGGGGGGAGTCAGAAGTTTTTCTCTCCGAATGAGTTGGGAAGAAGTTCCTAGACCCAACATCACGAAAACGTCCGAATTTGCACTCCGTTTTCCCTTCCGAGGTCTCCTTCTGCCCGAAACATGGACTTTCTCATCCCAAAACATCCAAAACCCGACTTTTCCAAGTCTGAAGTTTTCCTGCCATTTTCCTCCCTCAAGCCAAGAAAAGTGGTCCAAACTGAGCTTTCCACTGCATTTTTCTCATTCTCAGCTTTCGAATGAGCTATTGCACGACTTTCTACGATTTCTCACACCAAAGTTGGAAGTTTGGCAGGAGGGGGGGGGGGGACGTCTTCAAAACTTTTTCTTTCCGATGTCGCTGGAAACATCCTTCCTAACCCAAAATTTCACGTAGAGTCCGAATCTGGCCTCCGTTTTCCCTTCCGAGGTCTCCTTCTGCCCGAAACATGGACTTTCTCATCCCAAAACCCGACTTTTCCAAGTCTGACGTTTTCCTGCCATTTTCCTCCCAAAACCCAGGAAAAGTGAGCCAAACTGAGCTTTCCACTGCATTTTTCTCACTTTTAGCTTTCAAATGAGCTATTGCACGACTTTCTACGATTTCGCACACCAAAGTTGGAAGTTTGTCAGGAGGGGGGGACGTCTTCAAAACTTTTTCTCTCCGATATCGCTGGAAACATCCTTCCTAACCCAAAATTTCAAGTAGAGTCCGAATCTGGCCTCCGTTTTCTCATCCGAGGCCTCCTTCATGTCGAATTCCAGCCTTTCTCATCCCAAAACATCCAAAACCCGCCTTTTTCCAACTCTGTCGTTTTCAGAGATTCCACCCCTTGCCTCATCACTCCTCCTTCCTTCCTTCCTTCCGGAGGGGGGGGGGTAGGGAACAGTTTTGTCCTCACGGACCCATTCCTCCCAACACATCCTTGGCGCTCTCCCTCACCTTCCTTCCAGAGGGGGGGCTGAGTCAGCATGATGACTCATCGATGACTCATCACTGCACCGCACTGCGCTTGTTTTTGGTACGGGGTTACTACTAATATATGTGTCAAATTCTCTAAATGATCACTTTGTCATCAGTCGTTTACAGTACAGTTTTAAACAATAATAACTTTATAAAATCCAAGTACATTTTCGGTGTAAAGTTCAAATTGCATCTAAAAATTACAGTCGCATCAGGTGCGAACGCTGCGGTCTGTGAGCAAGCATCATTGCTGGGAAAAGGCAGTCAGCGAGGCTGCCTTAAGTTGATAAGGCTTGAAAGCGATAGGTAAACGGGAGAAAATATCTATAGCTAAACGCTAAACAATTACCTATTTCACAAAATCACCTAATCATAATTCCCACTCAAGAATATTTCTCTGCCTCTTCTACATGAAGAAAGTAAATTTGTCCCATGAAGATTTCGGGGAATCCAGCTACAACTAGCTACAACTTGGCTACATGTTTCCGGCACCTTGAGCATATGCAACTCAGAATTCCGATGTCTCCCAGGCGATCAAAGGGTTCAGTGTGAGTCATTCGAAAAAGAGACGGTAGTAAGGGATACTGCTAAATGCGTAATCACTTAATTTGACCTAACTTTCATGACAAGATGGATAAAAGCACGCATTATCACCAATGTTATACATGAAATTCCATTTTTGTAGTCACTTTCGTTTGAGTGCAGTGTCAAAATCCAATAGTAAGAGGTGATGACGCCATTTAGCGAATGGGTTGCATGTGCTCCTTTCAATTAAGACTTAAAATATCTGATAAACACCTAAAATACAGATGTAAAAAAACTATCAAAATATGCTGCGAACAAGTCGGTTTGCCCTGTTTTCACGGTGATTTACTTAAAGAAATTTACCTCTTTGAAGATCAGTTGATTGGAATATACCAGTTTGTTGTCCGTACACAGGCGCAGATATGTAAGCGTATATCGCCGTCTGGCATCAGCTTCCATTGGCCCACAGTAGGTCAAGAAGGCCGCACCTGCCAAACAATTCGTCAGTAGAACGCGATCATTTTCAAATGCTTCTGCAAACGCTCTCCAAGCTTTCTCCATGTCAAAAAGACTGTCGACGACACCGATACAACCCCTCAAACGTTCATTCATAGATGTCAGTTCCACTTCCAAGTGATGTTTCTCAACTATGGAGCTGTCATAGCGGCTCTGATGTTCTTCTAAATCACTTTGTAAAGCAGCGATATCTGCCTCTACGTAATCTTCTTCCTGGGGAATCGACTCATCTTCTGACGCTTTCTGAAAGATACAAATTGTCATTATCTTAAATGAAATAATCGTCATCATTCAAATAATATCAAATAATCAGAAAGATCATATCATAGGTTAAAATCTATTTCAGTTTGATATTTCATCAGCGCAGATTTTGTTTATATATCCGAAGTATGCACATCTGGCCTCAATAACTCACACTATGGCACATTCCCGCCCGCCCATTGAAAGAATCCAAAATAGATATCACCTTCATGGTTTGAAAGTGTCTGTAGGTGAAGAAACGTCGATACCTAATGTGCCTTTGATGAATAATTGGCGCTGTAAAAAGTTCCCGTATTTAGCACATTTAATGCAAAGGACAAAATATTCAATTAAATAAATATTTTTCTTTAAAGTGCCCACCTTTACAGTAACCTTAAGTCTAGAAGCAAAGTTTTACCTGATGTCTTTGTATCTGAATAAACACGAGCCTATATATGGTAAGTACAGATGTGCTCCACTAGATCTCTACATCTCTATGATTATTGATAATAATAAGCAATTTAAACCAAAATGAAATAAATGCAATTGTAAAATAAAAAAAATGATAGCAAAAATAACCGAGACACTTTACGGAGTATTAAAAAGGGTCTACAGGATGCTCATTTTATCTTCGTATTGTTGTAGACTCTAGCGTCCAGCAATGAGATTTTATCTAACCTGGAAATTGTTTTCCCATTGCTTTTGACATTAGAAATCAGTAATATTTGATGCTCACCGTCCAGCAATGGTGGTCATTTTATTTAATCCCATGGCATTTGAACCAGAGAAGAAAGTAGTTCAGAGTACATGCGTACAAAAGTACACAAGTAGGCCTGCTCTGGTATAGTGCTAACTAATGTAATAAACAAGTAGATGCACAATATGCATAAATAGTACATATTTCTCTTCACAGCAGAGAAATACAGAGTAACATCAAATAAGTTCAACATCATAGGCCATAGGTGGCAAACATTGAATAGTAGATGCACTCAATAGTTCAGCAATTAAATGATGCATTAAATAAAGTGAGAAAACTACTATTAGCATGCCACATGCTCACATTCACAATCTCTGATGGTGTCAATGAGTTCATAATAGGATGGGCATCATATCAGACTAGATACGATTGCATTAAGAAATGATCGCAATGCCTGTGGGTGAGTTCTTTCAACGTCTTAAAGGTCTGAACAATAATAAAGCAACCAATCGACGAGGCTCCAATTTGCCAGTGACATCAGTTTCCGAAATTACATGCATTTTTACATTCTTAGGAAATAGCGAGGAGTTGAAATATAGAAGAGTGGTTGATTGAACACTATTGACGAGTTGGGTTTGGGAAATAGATATTTCTCTGTTTGATAGAAGTCTAGAAGCAAATAAGTCGTTGGTCACTTTTGAGCAATTTTTCTCATCATTGAGCCGATAAAAATATCTGTCTGTATACTGTCATCAACCAGATCACACAGCAAAGAGACAAATACGATGTCAAGTTCTACAGAGAAGCTTGTGAACGTTTTTCTGTGCGTCTGACATATTTTTTAATAATGATCGGAAGGACCAACATTATCGAGAAAACTTTTGAGCAATGATCTGAATTTCTTCGAATCTGAAGGAATGGTGGCGATCGGAGCATTTTGAAGGAATTCACAGTAATCCGCAAGCGACACACGACTATTTTTTCTATCTCAGTCAGGCATTGAGATTTCTTTGCTAACTAATTCCTATATGTGCCATCGTTTTGAACCAATTTGTACTTCTAGCAAAGTGACACGCTTAAACATGACACGCTTAAACAATCTAATTCTGTAATTATACATCATCATTCAATTAATCACAATTATTCGATTTCCTGATTCAGTGAATTGGATTGCACGCCTTCAACAAATATTTACTATACAACGGAAAATAAGCCATGAAAAAAGGATGTTGCTACGTCACTGTATCGATAGTTATCATTTCATTTATCGGTGCTCACCGTTGGCTGTTCTGCTTCACCGTCGGCCTCTTCTTCATTGTTGATTCGAGTTGTCTCTTCTATTTCGCGCTCCAACTCGTGAACTCGATCTACCGCCGACCGTAGAGGTCCGCAACGCTGACTGTATTCTACTAGGGCAATCGTATATTGCACAAGTGTAGCAGCGTCTTCACTAGAGTATTTGGCAGCGGCGATAGTGATACCTCTCGAGTCCTTGCTTTCTTGCCCCGCAGGTGATATAGATTGCTTCGTGGCTTTGAACTGTGCACTCTCCGCATGGTCCAATAACGTCCCTTCTCCTGTAACCCCCAGTTGTCCATCGCTACCTTGAGCAAGGTAATTTTCCACAGCTGCAGCGAGAAATGAATCGTTGAAATGAAACAAAAGGGTAGGGGACAAGATTTTAATAGTAAGTGCAGGCTAGTATCTTGTGATTTCATCCAACTTCCGCCTCTTGTTTTATACTGATCAGAATTTCAACATGACTTGTGAAATCTAAGAATGTATCGCATGCCCTATATTGTGATTGTTATCAATAGTCTTCCGCAACAAAAATGTAATGATCAAGAATTTTTTCTACACGGTTCGTACGACTTCTCTTATCAAAAATTCCCTGACTTTTCCAGAAAATTTTCAAAAATGTTCCATGAGACCAAAACAGATAGTAATTCTCATAATTATCCATTTACTGTTCATTTTTGTCCCATTCGTTGAAACCCCCAGTTAGCATAGGTATCTCGCCCACTAATAAGACACATCATACCTATTCTTCCCCACGTCAGGATGAAGCTTCATGATTAGTTCATATACGCAAATTGAATGGACATAATTTTTTGCAGGCGCTATCGATGGACTGTACTTAGGAAATTTTTTCCTTTTCTTCCCACTCCTTAGAATACTTTGCTTTTCCTGGCATAAATGACTTACCCGAAATAAAATAAAAAGAATCGCTATAGGATGCATAGCGGTTTATAGACTGCTTATATGACGGCAAATCATAGTATTCAGAAGTGATAAAAACCTCCATATGACCACCACATGACGGGGTTATCTTATGAAACTATCAGCTTAACTCCTAAATTATGAGAAATTAGTAATTCAACAGACGGAAAATAACTGCGCGTCTTGGTGGATTTGAACCACCGACCTCTGGCACTCTCGGCCAACGCTCTACCAGCTGAGCTATCGACGAACGACAGAACGATATACATGCAAGTCCTCAATTGAAGAACCCGCGTAAGAGAATCCGATAGCTTCATCCCCCAAGACAACATAGCATTACCGTCAAGTCAAACTACTGACGCAAGTTATCAATAATTCAAAGCCAGCATTATGCTTTGAAACGGAGACTTAGTCCACACACTATTCAAAGAAAGCTACAATGATAATTCAACAGACGGAAAATAACTGCGCGTCTTGGTGGATTTGAACCAACGACCTCTGGAATCTAAGGATGAGCGTGCCAGGGATTTCTCCGTCACTTCCCTTTGAATAATTCATTAATAAATCTTGGAATGCCTTACCTCGAAGAACATCAAGTTCCAAACCGTCTTCCCACGGCAGATTGTGAAGCATGTCGACGAATTTGCCCGGATCGTTCATAGAGAGTTGCATTTGCTTCCAGAGCATTTTATCGACCCGATCTTGCGATTCCTTGGTCTTTCCGGTACGTTCCCGTCGAATTTGCAAAGGTCTGGTGCTGCTAGAACTCGCGGACATTCTCCCGGAAGAACCCTCTGCCGGATATCCTTGATCTACGCGCTCGAAGCGTGCCATTCCGGGAAGTGTTTTGCCGATGAGAACAAAGACCATCTCCATCACTTGACCGACAAGAGTTGGAGGATTCTGAAACTGCTTGATTCTCTCCAGACATGCGCGATCGACTTTGCTACGCCAGTACAGCACCTGTTCTCTTGCATATTCTAATTCCTTCTTGAACCGCTGATAGAGAATTCTCGCTTTCGCCAATTCCTCTTTGGCTTGTACTTGCCGAGTTTTGAGACTTTCTTCCCTTAGACGATCAAACTCCTTGTCAAATTCGTCGTATTCTTCAGCAGGATGAAGTAGAGAGTCATCTTCGACGTACGTATCTTCTTCCAGTTCATTCAACTGCAAGAAAGCATTCAATGCGCCACTACGCCCAAATTTCGCCTTTAACTTCTCCAAGCGTGTCGCCTTCTGTGTCAAACCAGCCAGCAATTCCGCAGCTGTCTTACACGCCTCTTCGTATTTGTTTTTGATGTCTATGATTGCTTTACGCATCACCTGTGCATCATGTCGACTTTGGTCTAATGCCAATAAAACTTTCTTCAGACCATTCACACGGTTCTGTCTCTCCTGACATTTGTTCGTATAGAGATAGCGAAAGATTTCCAAGAAGCGGCGATATGTCATCGGACCAACAGGTATATTTTGCAGGTGTAAGGTTTCCTTTGGAACGTGACGATTTCTGGAATGGTGGACAATTACAAGTGATGGATTCATGTCACAGAAAAATCTTATAATGCGATGTGACATGCATTTACTGAACGTGAAAAACACAATCTTTTGTTGACTTACGGTGCATTTGTATAAAATTATTTCTGCATGATAACTCGACATGCTGAATGTTTTTCAGATGATTTAATTCTATATTTCATGTTTACTATTTTTGAAATATTTTCGCCTGTCAGACCGCTTCAGCAAATTGAAAACCAAGTAATGTGCAGATTTATCACATAAACTTCCATAAAAACATGATGCATTCCGGATGTGGTCTTCGGAGATGTCTTATGTCCAAAGTGAAATCTTACTGACATCCTGATTGCATCACAGAAATACATCTGTTAGTGTTGAAAAACTTCTTTGGAGTGAGGGAGGGAGGGAGGAGGGGATTCAAATCATTCTTAGCATTAATGGGCTGCTACTTCCTTGTTTTCTTGCTCCTATTTTTTGATATACACTGTATAGTATAACTTCCGGAGTCAGAGTCCTATCAAAAGCCGGAGTCCTGTCAAATTTGATAAGACTCTATACTCCTGCATTGAAGTGTCTGCGGCGCGAAGCGCTGTCAATTTCATTTCATTTCATTTTAATTATATTTTTTTTCTTCTGCTTTGGTCATAAATACAATTAAGGGAGTGATGTTTTTGTAGGGATTTTAGTCAACCACTGTTCCTGACATCAAAGGATTAAAGAATAGTTCTCGCGATCTTACTTTATCTGTTCAAGCAAAATACTTTTGCCATATGGACGGTTCGCCAGCTTGGTAGGAGTAATTTTAACTTGATCTTTCCGTTTCTCCAGCACCTTGACGTTATTTAACGTCACTTCAGATCCGCTTTGCCCAGCCCAAGGCGCTTGAGTGCAGTCTTCTAAAACGTAATCATGAATCTGCGCCATGCACAATGCCACCCGCGCTCGTAAATCTTCCTCTACGAAGGCATCAGAGGTCATATGAGCGAGGAAGTAGTCTGCTTCATCCCTCAGGGCTTCTTGCGGCCAATCTCGGAACCAATTGACTTGGCACTGAGTCAGAATGCCTGGATATTCATGCACAGCCTTCTGGAGTAGCCAATGACCTGGAGGCAAACAGAGAATAATGTGTAGATTGGCCTTGACGCGAGACACGAAGTATTTCATTGGATCATTGATGAGCGAGGGATTTTCTTTCTTCAGGTAATGCAGAATAGCCTGTAACAGACCATCCAATTCATCGTTTGAGAAGAGATGAGGATAGCTGCCACTGATGAGCAGAGAATTGAGAGCATCTAGGAAAATCTCGTCATTCATTCCTCGTGCCTGGAATAGGAAATAAGACTTTCATTTCATGATTTTCAAGACTTATGAAAACGAAGCATACTTAGAAGAGTATAGCGGAAAATAAAAATAGTCGAAGTTAAGAATTCAATAAGACAAGTAACCTGACAATTGATAAATTTATCAAATCTCGACAGATGTAACCACCACCAGATCAACCCTCCACGTGCCTGCGTTAAAGCAGTGCCTTCCTGGCTAATTCGCGCTCTCAACAGATGGTCCGGTGGCCTTGTGGTTAGAGGGGATGCTTGCACGTCTTCTAGCTCCAACTTCGTTGGTTCAAACCTACTCACGACTGATGAGGCCCAACAGACTGAAACATGTTTCGTAGTGGCAACATCTGTTGAGATTTGATAGATTAGGAATTCAACTTCTGAAATAATGTTGTCATAAGCAGCAAACAGAATATTGGCGTTGAAGCTTAACATTGTATGCGCCTACAAGATTTCAAATTGGACACTGATTATATTCTCGATTATTATGGAGTTCTATCCCTGTCTCGACAAGAAGCGGCAAACAGGAAATACTGCAGTGATTATTTCAGATAGCAACTGAACGAGTGATTTTCTTACAATAGATACTCCCTATATATGCATGCATATACAATTATCTCCATTAAGAGTTGACATGTTTTGATTGCAAGAAATTAACATGCAAAAGAAGGCGTGGATCCTATACGAAATGATAAGTATAGTGATAACAGGCCACTGTCTATGAAATTTTTCTCTTGAAAAGAAGTCTAACCTCTTCTTTGGCAAAAATCTCAATAAACAGACCTGTGAAGCATCCGCAGTATCTGTAGTGTAAAGCTCAATAATGATTTAAAAAGGGATTTATATTTTATACTCCTATCTAAGCTACTAGTCAGGTCAACTTTTATTGCTATTGCTAAGTTGTAGTCCAGTACTACCTGTCATATATCATCATCATTCATCTTAATATGTCATTTGATGTCAATCACCTTACATATCCATTCTTGCCTGCCCTTACTCGAGTTATGTTTAACTATATTCTATGTTTGAATTTCATGAATTTCATTTAATTTATTCCTTTTTCAACTGAAGATGGTCTGTGAATGCTGACCGAAAATTTTTGTATGTATAATTATTATAATTGTTTATCATCAAAGCATTCCTGATTCTTTCCAACATAATTTCATGATTCGATCTTTGTTGTGACAGTTTAAATGCTGGATTTTCTCGAATCTTATTTTGCTTCCATTTGTGGTCTCCGTGACACAGTGGTTAAGCGCTAGGTTCTGTGGTCATGAGATCGAGCCAAAACGGAAGTCGGCAGGAAGGGGAACAGGACTGAAAGTACTACAGTATCAAAAGTCTGACTCATGTAAACACCGTCGAGGCCATAGAGGGAGAGTAAGGAATTCGAGCTCAGTTCTTTGCTTCATCATAATCACTCAATCCCGCACACACCACCGTCAGTCCTACATTTTGTCCAAATAAGAATAATCACATAGATTTCATCCCGCGACCAACCGTCATCAGTAGACAAACTCGAAACCTTTCCCGCTCTGCCTTAAGCGATCATGCCAGTGGCTGTATGAAGCAATTATTGAAGAATTGGAAGCAATCCATATCTAATGGCCCTGTCTCACTTCAAACGGCATATCTCAACAAACAGTTCCATTCTTTTTTTGTTTTTGCATAAATATCATTGCCACAAAATTCCCTCAATCTTCTACCGACCCGCACACCGCCGTTGCTTTCAATGGGTGACCAAAACTGACGGAAGAACGAGGTAATACATGCACTACATAAAGTTGCTAATGGTTTTGATGTTGTATGATAACCTGCTTTACCTATAACTTTGGAATCAAAGAAAGATCTTTATTGTCCTCTGAAAGGACCTCAAGCGCTTAGTTGTTGTTTTGATTACAAGAGTTAAACAGAGTCAACAGCAAATAGTAGGGAAAGGAATACTTCAAATATGTAAGTTGCCACCCGCTATACACATGGTCTTTAAAAGTATGTAAGATTTAGAATCATCGAGTCATTGCAATGACATCAAATTTACAGCAGAATATGACAGAAGAAACTCACTTTCATGAGAATGAAATTCTGAACCTGAATTCACACAATACAAATATTACTATAAATAAGAAAAATAAACTAAGACTATAATCGCAATGACTATGGCGGAAATCCTACAGTATTTGGCGTCATGTCATAAGTTGCAGTCACCAGAACTTGTCAAATTTTCCTCTGAGAAAACTATCCCAATCTCTTAATGCACCGCGCAACCTCTTCTTCAGATTTCCGAAATAATATCACCAAACTGACCCTGTGAAATATTCGTATGAAGTGATTAGTTTACGACGTGGGTAACTGATGCTAGCAAAGACTAATTGTTGTTCGGAATATGCTCGCACATAGGAAGGCCCACACTCAGAATCAGTCTAAGATAACTATTTTTCTTTCGGATGCCTCCGATTCGTAGTTTGCCTAGATTTCACTAAAAGTTCACTTTGCTGAGTTCGGTCCTGTCACATCATATGTACTCTGACGTTTCAGGAAATGTCTACACACGCGTGTATCATGCGTAAACCAATGCAGCTTCACACAATGAATATTGCAAGTGTCTGATTAAAAATGAGATAATCAGCACAATCCTCCGAGCATCCAATTCATCATTAATAAACAGAGAAAAATCTTTAAAAACTATGGCATCCATAGATGCTTCTCTCAGTCTGATGACGTAGCTACATGTCAGGTTTGACAAGACATCAGTGCAGGAAGGCAGGAGAACAAACATTGCTCCCACTCAGATGAACATGACCGAGTTTGTTATCTATCCCATTCTCATTCTTTTAAGCAAAGAATGTAGAGTTAGGGCCATAGTATATAGGAGTCCCTGGCAGAGTGCACCAGTTTTAAGTTTCATCCAACCAAGGTTTGAACTCAGGTTTATGCGATAAAAACAGGGCGCGGGTAGATTTCTGCTATAAAATTTAATTAATCATAAAGCTGAAGGAATCACATGCTGCAGATGACCGACAGTTGAGCCAGACTACAAATTTAGTTACTTCTATTCTTTCTCCCACATTTTTCAAGTTTTCCAAAATCATCAAATTTCGCCAAAGTTTGTCACATTGGGTTTAGAATATACTTGATCTGTCATTGAGTGATACTATAGCACGACTGAAAGTCTTACTTGAACCCTGGGATGAAGGATTGGTCCCTTGGATACTCAGTTAGAACACAAGGTACAGCTGCGATCATGGACTTCGTGTGATTGTTATCTACAGACAAATGAAGAGCAGTTGTCTAACTCTGAGACTGTAAATGTTCTACAAGTCAGATAAGAAGAGTTAGGAGCAAGAGAAGATCGTTGACGATGCAACACTTCCGGGAGTCAACAACAGAAATGTGGGGGGGGGATAGAATAGAAGTATCCAAATTTACATTCCGTTAGTACAGTATTTCCTGATAAGGCGTCCACGGACACGGGTATTAGTAATACAGGGCTTTTATGCATGAGATCAGATGAGCACACTAAAATGCCGGCTACTTCGATTTCTGTTCATGATAAGAATATTCTACACAACAGCATAGATCTACAAATTTGACAAATTCAAACATTTTTGTGAGCTTGAGAAGAAATTACGATGCAGTGAGTTTATGGAAGCTTAAGTATATCATTAATGAATGCGGTATTATTGATTTCGCATCATGAATATAATTGCAATTGAAAACAGGCTCTGAAGTCACCTTAATTGTCTTACAATTAGTAATATATTTACTTTTAAAATGACCTTAAAGAGAAACTCTTTACCATTGGATGATGGAAAATTTGCTAGATAATAGATGGTTGCATATTTACCGGTATTTAACATTTTAATACTACATGTAAAATAGCTATTACAGAATGCGATACTCATTGGAGCAATTATAGAACAAAATTTAGTTACTGATCTACGTTGTAAGTTTGAAGTGTGAGTTCTTTCTCAAAATACGCTTTAGCATAGAAAAGCGGTATAAGCTGACCTCTGGAATGTAATCTGTGAATGAAGTACCTTCGCACATATTCAGAATTGCTGCGAAATTGCCGCCATTCTGAGGTTTAATTGAATAGCTTGATGGAGTGATGATCGAAATGAAAATGAACATCTGTGAACAGCAACTCTTAATCGAAACGCCCGTTCATAACATTTCTATCACAAATTTCATCACACATTAAGCACAACTTCATCCTTATTGGAGCAATGCCTTCGGATCGGTTTAGAATTCCGCAGACAAAACATACGATCAAACGTTTTACTCATTTCAAAAATTATATAGTAGTACCAAATAATCAGAAAGAAAGAAATTAGAGTGATGAAACGCGCACCAAAAAATGAGACTGTTAGCTTACCGTCAGAAGAACAGATAACACTTTTCCTTCTGAGCCGGCCAGTCGAACAGCACTTCGAATGCCATCAAAGAAGGAGTTGCGCCGGCTTGTATCAACCTCGAGGACTGGGAGGTCCGCCACATGTAGAGCAAGACGGCAAATCGTTGACAGGTGCGTACCGATGGCTCCAACCAACAACAAATGTCCTCCTTTCGAGAAACTAAGCACTCTATGCATGCGGATCACATGCTCGATCACCGCATTGGACATGGTGATGTCCAGGAAAACGTTGCCGAACTCTTCATTGTAACGGCCCAAATGAGACTTGAGGCAGTCATGAACAGCCTGAACCCCAGAGACGGGTTGGAGAGAGACTTTGACCTACAAGACGAACGGTTGAAATTCATCTAAATGAATATAAATGTTTCCAGAGTTACTGTGGGCATGAGAATTCTCATTCCTCACCGGTGTAACACTTGTAGCTAGCCATCAGTAACAGTAAGGTAATATTTACTTGTTTGAACTTGTCGTCAAATACATTATGCATGTACAGCTAAATAATAGGTCAGTGATGCAAAGCAGATAGGCCTATCTTAAATGCCTACAGTAAAATAATTATTTTCTGTTAATATTTTCATTCTGGTGAAAAAAGACTTCGAAATCATTGCACTTTGATCTTCGTTAAAATTGTAAAATTTAAAATATGATCTTTTGACGCACTTTTATTATTATTAACTTTGAAATATATTTCACCGATCCGGCCTTGTCAATCAAACACAAATGAATGATCGGGTTTGAAATTTGTACATACTGTATATACAGCAGATCATAGATTATGATGGATCTGAGAGTAACGAACTGTAAAAACATTAAATATCATTGCACACTTTGACACAATTTGATGTCTATCAATTTCTTTGGATGGATAGACTTGGCAAATTTGGCTGGTTCCATTCTGTCTTATTCAGAGTTGCAAAAGTCGGAATTGGAATTGACGATATTTAAATCTACTGGAATTGGAATTGGAATTGGAATTGACCTTGATAAACCTCAATTCCACTTTTTCGATAGACCTGTGATAAATCTATTTGTACAAAAATTGAAATCACAGTATTCGGCTGTTGTGTTAACTGCACGCAGAGATAAGAGAGAGAGAGATATAGATCGACAGAGCTTGTTGAATAAAGGGTGCTAATTGTGACTATTATAATAGGACTTTGAGGGGATTTTCAATGTGACTGTGGACACAGTTACATCGGACGTACCGAGAGGACTTTGCGGGTCCGAATGAGAGAACATGTTCCTAGGTGGCTTGAGGATAGAAAGACAAGACCGCGATCTAGAACAGCACCTCTAAGTTCTATCGCTCGACACATACACTGACTCTTTTCAGTATCGTCCACTTTGTACATATTTTTCTATTTTATCATCTTGTAAATATCGTTTTTCTTTGCCTGTATTGGAAGCACTGTACATAGCTGCGAGGCGACCTGTTTTATGTGTACATAAAGAGTTCCTTTATTCATTGTCTTTACCTTGGCACTGATTGGTTGGTGTCACTGGCGGTAGTTATCATTGAATGTTTCTCAGCCATCTCTGTACATGTTCACACTTGGCCGTCCACCCTTGACAAGAGGCCACGAAAGCGTTCGGGTATTAAACACATGAAGTCAATTGTGTTGCTTTCATTATTAAAACTTAAGATAATATTAAGTGAGATGGTGGCATTGTTTCATGTGATATGGCCTACTATTCCCTGGGTTGGTATATTGTGTCGATTTGCAGCAGTCATTAACAACTATTTTTCAAAATTCGAATTAAAAATTGGTCCACAAAGTCATAATTGAAAGTGGGCGGTGCACTGGTTGTAAGAATATCTCAAGAATTCAATAGATTTTCTACCAATTGTCTCATATGTTCATTTCCTCTCATCTTTGCGTTTCTTGATGTTTCTCCTGCATATACTGCGTGACACTTCTTGCATTCCATATCGTATGTAACACTCACTGCTTTACAATTTCCTTTTCCTTCAGATGTACAATTTCCTTTTCCTTCAGATGCACAGTAAGGTCTTTAAATCGCAACCATTGTCAAGAGAAGTCAAGGCTCTGTGAATCTGTAAGACTTCGGGAGCGAGTCTGTTACTGATGCTTCTCTCTACATTCAGGATCTTCCATCTTCCATTGTCCTCAGGTAATGTTTTGTGGTATTCAGTCATGTGCTGGTGAAAGGTCGAAGCGGACGAAATTATGCTCTCTCATTTTGGAGCGAATTGTGGAGCATCAAAACTCGTCTTATTCCTTAGAAGCCTGAATCAACTATTTTACTGTATGCTTGTTTCCAAGAATGACCACGCTTGAACAACATCACGCTCATTCTCACAGCTTTTTCTCACCTGTTTCACTCCCTGTGATGTGATAGGACGCTGGTACTGTCGTAGATCATTAGGGAACGTGATAAACAGCTGATTGAGGTCAACATTAAGCTCCGGCCACAGCTCCGTCACAAGAGACGTGAGAGCATCTTCGAACCACAGCAAATCCTCCGTGCGTCCGATTCGGTCGGTGATGATACGACGCAGTTCATGTGCCCAGAAAGAGACGACAGTGGCGTCGTCCGCACGACTCTCCTGCGGCAGCCGACACAGACATTGACAGCAAGCGTTGAAGTCTTTCAGATTGTAGAGATAATGCTCACGACCAGGCAACGATGACATTCTCAGAACCTCCTTCACCTGAAAGAAAATAATCATTTGCATGATCATAACAGCTGCTAGGACATAAGAAAACAGAGATCACAATCTCGCACCCCCGCGAGGAAACGTCGAGATTGAAGCTGGGATCCTGAACCCCACGGTCTGCCGGCACTGGGCCGGTGAGGTCAGAAATTGTAGACTTGTAGCTTTATCTGTTCTGCCGTGAAGGATTGACGTTTTCGACTGAGAGTTCTTGATATTAGTCAGAAAAGCTAGTTAATAGGCTTTATTGACAATTAGTAGATTGACATAATAAGTGATGGATTAATTTCCCACCTGAATGTCAATAAAATATCTCTGAGCTCATTATGTTCGTCCTTATCATGTTCAGTGGGTAGAGCGTGGCCTATAGAGTGCCAAAGGTCGGTGGTTCATATCCACCAAGGACACACAGAATGTTTCCGTCTATGATAATGCGTCATTAACTGCTCCATCAGTGATTGAATGTAATCTTTTCTTTCACTGAATATGATGCTGCATGATCACAGCATGCATATCTCGCATCGTATTTATGATATCCGTGTAGCATTGAATAAGCATGCATAATAAACTGTCCTCTCTGTTGTTGTGAGTCATCAAGTCATAACATGGATGGTAATGTTTCTTTCAATTTGGATAAATGACAGATTAAATACATAATGAAATACAACACTGCTACATTTATCTGGATTCGGAATCCCGCATCATTGCTGATATTCAATACTCATGAATAAAATCTCACAGCAATATGCAACCCTTGTAGCGCGAGCTATGACATGGCAATATTGAGTTATCAGAAATGAATAAAAAGCTTATATAAGTCTCTTTAGATGAACTATTACTTGCTGATAAGCTAGCATCCGGAAAAATCACGAAAATAGCAAAATACCTATTGCATGAAGTGTTTCCCAACGCGGCAAACCGAAGGTAAAATTACTGATGATAACTCATATTTTGTATCAATTTCATTGCGCAATTCAGTATCAACCAGGCAACTAATCTGCCTCGGAAGTGCCTCAGGAAGTGAATTTGCATTAGCTATCAGGCTGCTCCTTCGCTTCTGGGAGTGTTTAACTGATTACCAGGATGTTCATCCGCTTTCGGAATGCTCAGTTAGCTATCAGGCTGTTCATTCACTTCTCGGAGTGTTTAACTAATTGCAAGGATGTTCATCAACCACTCCCACAGGTCGGTTGAGTGCCTGGATCCTAAACTAGCGGCATTTATTCGGTTGGCTCTCAGGATGTCCAATAGCTACATTGATGCCAGGTTTTTCCATGTGATTGCCTGAGTAATCAGAATTGTGACATTTTGAACTGTGTCTTGACTGACAATACACATGATTCGTAAGGTAACATATGTTAAGCTGACTGTGAGACATTTCATCAAAGGGTACGGGTATCTACTAAGATATGTGGGATTGTTGGTACTGTTAAAATGTATACTGAACCCGAGAATACTTACTTGTCCATATAAGCGTGTGGAAGCCTCCACCAATTTATTGTGCAGCTCGATATCCAGTCCGGGATTATCGTGGGCATTGAGATGGGCCTCAAAGATACCACTAATAACCTGACGTAGGGAATCATTGGAAAGTGCTGGAACGTTGATAACGGCAAAATGACGCATCAGTCGTGTGTCTAGTGAGCGGGTGTCTACCCCAGGACTGTCACTGACCGCCATAGTACCCACAATATTCAAACCCTCTACTTGTCGCCATTCAAAAGGTCTTTGCAACCGTGTTAATGTTTTCTTGTCCAATAATTGACGAAGCAACTCGTTGCAACGTTGAACTCCATCATTATCTTGTGCTGGAAGGTTCATATCATCAATAAAGAGCTGAAGACGTTTGTTATCTTTCGCTCCGTAGACGAAGCCTTGACGATGTCTGATGTTTGATTCGATGTACGTCTGTAACTGCTGAGCAGTTGACCATTTAGAAAAGACAAGCGTTTTCTTCACCACACGAAGATTGTCTGAAAATAGGAAGATTAAGCTGCACATTAAAATTTTATTTTCTAGAGTGAGAGAGAGACGCTTTTATTCCCATATGACGAAGTACCATACGTGGTTACATAGCAGAAATTCGCGGCAGATGTGAGTACTAAAGTATTTCGCTCAGCACTAACGAAAAGTTATTAGCTGCGAATTTTCAACGAGTTATGCTTCTTGCACATGGTAACAATGAAAGACTTCCTGCGAAGTCTAGTGTGATGCCGTGGTATACGTAGATTTTTTTGACTGTCTGGTAATTCTGCTGCTTGTTTGCTCTTGTGTAATGGGGAGAAGATGGAAACGCATGGAAGATAAACACTTGAAATAATACTACATACATCATTTGTTGAATTTTTGAACATTCACTATAACTCTAGCACTTCGTAATACGTATAAAGCAGTGTGTTTTTCATTTATAAAGCATTTTTAAAACAATAATAATAATTTAAAAAAATAAAGCATTATAAAGCTCTAAAATTGCATATTATGTAGAATCAAATACGATCTCCACTGTCACAGCTGGAATAGCTCGCGCCTAAACTTGAGATCTCTACTTTTCCTTGGCAAAATTAGAAAAGTGACATGAGGCTTATCGGATGGGTGCTTGTAAGCGACTAGAATGGGTGACCTTTCATTCAATTTAGAAGTATGAACAGTACAACACTGCCATCATTGTCTCCAGTAAATGCGAGTAAAAATATACTTGTGACTTTCACTGGAAAGAAAGTTTTTACTCTCAATGTTTCGAGATTATTTAACATAGTAACAAAATGTCACTTGTGCACAGCAGTTACACAGGAAATTAAAATTACGGTAATTTGAAACTACATGAGAACATAGGTATAAAAATCTCATGTAATGTCACATTCCTTTAATTTTAGAAACTTATTAAACTGCTGCGCAGAAGTGATATTTTGCCACTCTCATTATAGAGTCCCGAAACGTTCAGTGTAAAAACCTTCTTTTTTCTGAGAAAGCTAGAGGCAAATTAGATTAATTATCCTCAAGAACATTCCCAAGAAATTCAAAGCACATAAATACGTATTTGCTCCAAACAAAGCAAATACGAGTAATACGACCATCACGACAGATACTAGCACTTATCACTTACACAAACCATCCAATTACACTTTCTGTCCTTTAGTGGATAGCCCTACATCCATCTCTCTTTTAACGGTTGAGGTTAGATTGAAAATTATTGATATTAAATGACATAACACAAGGGTTTTAATCAAGGCTTCTGGCACTTTACCGAAAAATTCCCAAGAAATTCTGTATCCGTGCTCTAATGGTCCATGACCTAGGTATTTTTTATCCGAGCTTATCTTAGCAATATCATTTAGATTAACATGGGCAAAAACCCGGATGTTTTTCATGCTAGAATAATGTGAATAATTTTCACAGTAATGATATGACCAATAATTAATGATCATAATGCTTCAACTTTATAACAAAAAAATCAGTAACAGAATAACACAGAAAACACGGGGCGAAATGATTATAACTCACCTTGAGAATTTACGAACTCATTGATAAGAATTGACTTTCCCGAACCTCTGGGGCCAACCATTAAGACATTCTGCTGGCCTAAAACCGCAAACTCCAGCAATAATCGTATTCTAACAGTCTCAACCGTCTCGACAAAGGCTTGACCTGTCAGTGGAAAGCTCTCCATTGATACCATCTCCGGTACGCGTGATATCCATGGGTCCCATTCGCCGGATTCATCCACGTAATAATCGAAGACGCAGATATCACGGTCGTCATCAGGGAGGCTATTGAAAAGGAAAAAACAAAATTATACAAATGCCCGTCAGCATTCTTCCATATTCTATATTTTTGAATTTGAAGCAGCAAAAATAACGGCTAGCTTCTTGAGGAGGCATTTCGAGGAGTTGTCGAAGTTGAATTATTTGAATAGTGATGATAGGTTACCCATTATTCAATGCATGTGTGAAGTGTGAACCCAACAGCTTCCATCTGCATAGCACAGGTCGTAGGTTCGAATCCTACCAGCCGCACATCTTTTGCATGGCAATTTGATCTATCGTTTATTTAACTTCATTGTTAATATCTTCAGTTCAATTTCTATTTTTAACCCAAGTACTTGTTCTTTTGGGATACATCGTATTTGTGCTTCAAGGGCGTTAATGTTGGTTGCAGCACCTTGTCTACATATCCGGTTATATACTGTTCGGTCATGGGTTCGAGGCTTGTCATATTAGACTTATAATCATCATTATTCTTGCGAAGTCATTGCTTCATTGCTACAGGAATTACGTGAATACACGAGCAAATTACGTGTAAGTGGCATAAATAACAACATCTATCATTCTAGCCTGAATATACTTACGCAGTTGAGACAGTCTTTAGTAGATCACTGAACATTTTCCCCTCTTGTTCTGAAAGAAATCCTCCGAAAGACCAAATGAGACAGAAGAGATAAAGTCGCTCGATGTGAACTTCGCCACCGATTTCTTTGTTTTCTGCTAACATTGCTGACAGGAGTCCAAGTGTCATTTGAAAGGCGCCAGATGTGGATATGGTCATAGATGGCCTGGTAAGGAAAAGAAATTATGCCTCATGAAGACTTTGGATCTAGAAGGAACTTACTTAGCCTCCTGTGCCATAAATTGAATGACAGGATCCAATGTCTTTTCGAAAGCACGAGTCAAGGACTGTAGAAGAAAAAATGTCAAGAATCAATTCAGTTTCAATTATCAGGATTAGAGATGAAAAACAATTAAACCCATATAAGTCCCAAGTTTTGAAAGTGTGCCTGGCAAATAGTGGGAGATGAAAGTCAATATAGTACTTGAAAGGGACGATTAACCTGCTCATAATATTTGGGAACGAATTTTATAAATCTGTAAGATACGACTTTATTATACTACTTTTGTCAAAATGCAAGTAGTATTGATTTATAACGTCTACCATTTACGAACTTAATAGGTTTTGACAGGTGATGATTGATTGAAGTGATAAGATAAAACATGAGCAACTCACATGTACTTCAAGAGCATTTCTTCCTTCAAGCCATGACAATGCGATTGGTCGCCATCCTAAAGTTTCCTCGCTAAAATAAACAATGCCTGACCTTGATACGATCGCGGGGGAAGCAGCTGCCAGACTGTCCGTCTCGAATACCACCTTCACACTTTCAGAAACGAATAGACGGTCTCCATTTGGCAAATTTAAAACACCATCTCTTTCTAAGACTGAGTTGAAATTATCCGCCCAACTAGGAACTAGAGGGCCATCTAGACATAGCCAGGTCATCGCTTGGTTCTGAAAGTAAAAAGGCGGATAGATGAAGCACAATAATTGTTGAAGCATTCTTTAAGTGTCAATGCTGTTTCTACGGAGACTGCAATATGCGAAAATTGTGCATTCATGTGCTGAATTCATGTATGGAGCTCAGAGGTCCGCAGACACTCTTTTTCTGCGAAGGCTGTAGCCAACCATCGCAAGTACAATTCTAAAATTCAACAATTACTTAAAAACTCTGAAATTACGCTGGAATACTGAAACCTTCAATAGCAACATCATGATTTGTACTTATATATGATTTATTCCTAATCCAAGTCAGGTAATATGACTGCGTATGTGAGGATTTCAATCTTGAAAAAGCGAAAAAAGAAGCAAAATAAAAAAAATTGCTGCATCATTGTGTTCTTACTTCATGTTCTAAACCAGTGTTTCTCAAACTGGTACGCGACAGACAGTCCGGCTGTCAAGTGTTACGCGATGAGAAAAAGTTTGAGAGACACTGTTCTAGACCATATATCAATCTACTATATGCAATGATAATCATTTCACGGTAATACAGGAGTCTGTCCATAAACAATTTAAAAAAATACATGACAAAGCTGTATTGTTAAAAGATAATACAATAGTCATCACATTGAACCTAATGGCAAAATCTCTAAATGTTGCTAAACATTCTTCTGTTTAAATAACATCTGACTATCAAAGACTGTTGACGATATCGAATATGATGGATAAAGCATCCTGATTTGATGCGTGTCTCACAACAAGTGCAAAAATGCTGTCGTACACCTGCCAATTCTACCTGTTTCACCATTTTGTATTGCACAGCAAGGTATACCACTTACTCTGTTGGCTTTGCGCAAGGTAGCGGTGAAGATGCCGTCCAACCATCCCTGCTCCCCGCGAATGCTGCCGAACATATCCGCGTAGTCATCAACAATCATGGGATAAAGACGCTGCAGTCGATGATGATGCTCATTAGCTCGTAAACCCGGTGTACGTTCGCATATACAGAGAGCTCCAACAAGTGCTTCTAATGCTGCAGACTTGCCACTTCCAGGAGGTCCTGCCAGAATGACGCCCTGATGTACGCTAGCAACGTTATGTAGTTGCACACATTTCGCAAGCCATGGTTGATGAGCCACCCACCCTTTCTCCTTGGCCACAGTAGTGAGTGATTGCTCCACATCAATTTGATGTTCTCGAGCCGATGTAGAGCGCATTGGCTCTGGCAAACCACAAAAGACATCTCGAATTATGGTCTTAAGGATTGTTTGATGCTGAAAAGATCAGTCAAATATGAGAAGACGAATACAAAAAATAATATGTACATAGTTATCGAAGTTCACTTTATAGACTAAGAAATAAGAAATACGAGTATAATGACGTTTGCTTGATGATTGACTCAGTAATAAATATCGTGGAGAAACTAGACAAAGACAACAAAAGGGATGAGCAGTTATCAAGAAGCACTCGGATGCAACAATAAAGCTCTTCGGAAAAATGAGCCTTAGTCAGATATGCACGCATGATGCGTAATCTTGAGAATGATACAGGTGATGAGCAAAAAGTTAGAAATTACCTCATTCTTCAAACGTGGACCGATTATTTCTAGAACTGCATGTCCGACCAATGAATGCTCGACCTTGGCTGCTGGAGATAATGGTGTGGGAGTTCCAGCCTTCTTTCCATATGTATTTTTTAAAGCACCTGTTTACGTAAAACAAGAAACAGAATATCATATTGAAAAGTCGAGTACACACATAACAAGTTATCAATTCTGCCATTAATTTCTACATTGTGGAAGCAGTGTCAGTTAAGGCTGAGATAGTAAGCAGTAGATGTAATGTACATAATGGCTATTCACTGGCTAATAGTGCTCAAAATTATCAATGTAGGCTATATTCATTTTGATGGGAGACTCGGGCCGCTTATAATCTGAATGCAGCAGTGGGATGTTAGGTATTTACAGTCCTTGTGACACGCGTTTCAGTTTCTGTAGTTCTCATTCTCAGTACTTCATAATGCTTGATGGGAAATTTTCGTTGACTATAAATTAAACCATTTTTGATATGCAGAAGACAAATGTGATGGAACATAATTATAATCCGTAGACAGTCCACTGGATTATAAAGACTGTGTATTCTGATATTGGTGTCTTGATCCTGGATAAATAAATGAATTTCTAATGCATGACATTCCTTGCAAAGTAATTGTGTACAGGATATTTGAAATGATTTAGTCTTTATTTTAGACATGATGAAAAACAGCTGCTTCTTTTCATAAATTCTCATTAATTGAGGACATTCACTACAGGGTTGCGGAGACGCAGTCAGAGTCGTATGTGTCCTATTATTTGTATCTACCATCCTATCAAAACATAAGAGCCTCTGCAACTATCATTCAAATACATGTAGACAAGCTTTGAGACTACAAAACGAGCATGAGCAGCACTGGTATAACCTATCGTGCACAAAAATAGACCCAAGTCACCACTCATTCTAAAACTCAATTTTATGAATCCATACTTTAGGACATCCACTGAAGATCGTGAATAATCTTTGGGCACCGACTTCACGGCATGGTCGTAGATCGTAGGTCAGTTCCAGTATCTTGTAATCGACATCAACATCTCAAATACACAAGCAAACTACCGAAGTTGCCGAATAGCATGTTAACGGTAAGTTCCATATCGTCAGACATATAATGATCATGAATTGAAAAGATACTGCGCATAATTTCTGCGAATCTGCTCACATGCACATGATAATCTACATCTCTCAAATTCTTCTTGATTGTATGCAAATACAGGAAATGAAGACTGAAACTAAAACGATGCGTATACAAATATCTTAATTGATTGATTTCTGAAATTAATTCACATGAGAAAAATGAATATGCTATGTACATCTGTGCGCTTAAAGAAATTTGGTAGAGAAATAATATCTATTAAGGTTTGATAACGCATTTTAAATGATTCACTAAATGAAAAGGAATGGTTGAGAAAAGACTTTTCAATCCAATAAAATCGGCTTTTATCAGCTATTCATGTACAGAAATATTCAACATATTGCAGTAATAAACGACATCAAGAGGCGAAATTGATTAATTGTACTGTGAATATTCTAAAATACTTACTGAAAAAATAGGTTGATTGTTTTCCTGTAAACAATCGTTAAAGTTCACGTAAATTCAAAAAGAGATAATGGTTTGTGAATTTAACATTTATTGAAGCTTTGATTTTTCATATAATGTGCAAAATATGCAATGTGCATCGACAGCATTTATCTCAGATTTAAGCAGCCATTGTCCATTATTACTACACGATATTAGTGATCTAGAAATGAATAAATAAAGCTGATATTTCGAGGTCAATGTAGATATAAAGTTCAAGAATTTGATACAATATATAATTAAATTCAGGATCATAATAGAGGCATATAGTTTAGATGGTATCAATTTGTAACCAGTATTAGACCCCAAAGACAATAAGCATTCCTGTTCAATAACGAAGTTAAACACCAAGACAATATACCGGAGAGACAAATGTACGCACACCATCTTCGCCAGACACAGAGTCAGCATATCGTGATCTGGAAATGCACTCATCGTGCAAATATAATAACATTGATGCAAATTCTACTTTGTCATGTGATGATATAATAGCTACAGGGGATTGTGAATATATCTGCATGTATGATCATTTGCAGCTGAAGTTAAGTGAGCGATGTGAAGTTGCACTTGTACAATGCATATTTATTAATTCAGAAGGAAATTTATTGAATTATAATTATCGAACAATTGGGTAGAATCTTGGGAAATCCAAGTGTGTAGTGGTAATATGATTTTTTTATCCGGCGTAATACTTGACTTTATGACCAAGATTATCTTCAGTTTGTAGTAGCTAAATAATTTCAAACTGTGCACAAAGATATGGAAATATCGACAAGAGATTCTAAAACTAATATATTAACTTTATAATTAATTCTATACTTACACATTTTTGCAGAACTTAAAAATAGCTTGCTGTCATAATCTGACTATAACTTTGGACACAATATTGAAAAACATCGTCGAATAAAGATACCAGTAACCATTAAACATTTACTCTTCCAAATCTTTATTTAATTGTATGTCAACCCAAATTATCTTTTCACAGTTTTCAGTTATATATCTCGAACAAATTCAACGCCTTTGAAAACTGACTGCAAAGTCGATGATAAATATTCACACACGCATACAACTTGCGTTGCAGAGCATGTATCAGAAACTCTACGAAAACCAGCCAACCAACCCGCAAGAATAAATGATCTACATATTCAAAGGATTCTATGAAAACAGATTGAAAGCTCAAAACCAAAAAACCATAGTCTTTCATCTACACAGATAACGCATAATGTTCTAGAAAAACTGTATTGAGAAATGTTGAGAGCGTCATGCATCGCAGCTGGACTTATAGAATTAGAAGGAGATGCATTAGAAGTTCCCACACCGAGTTGAATAATACTGCTAAAATTGCAATAGACGCACACGTACGGCAAACATGTCACAGATTTAAGTCTGGCAAGAAGTTGGAATTTAATTGTAAACTTTTGTGTAAGTTAACGTAAATTTCGCAAGAATACACAGAAGATAAAAAGCAAGAGGTTTCAAATCAACCTTTTAAGTAAGTTCAAAAGGGTATGTGCCCTCGTATACAAATTTATTCATGAATTCAATGACAAATTTGATATCGAAACGCATGGAAATTCGCATTACTACTGCGATTTCTGCAACACATTCTTCAAGAGATGATCTTGAATGTCATTGGTATCTTGTCAATCTTTCAGCATTTCGTTGTCTAAAAGACTTTATTAAGTTTTGGTCAGACCTTGTTTGATAATTCTTTACTATTTTAACAGTGCATTATAATCAATAGGCCTAGGTTAAATACTTTTCCTACACAATCAGTAATTATATCCCTTATTATTTGAAGATAACGAAGTTATGAAAGATAACTATTTTTATCAAACTATTAACTACTAACTACACCATCGTACCAGGAAGTCGTATAACAGATAAACGGTCCTCTTTTCGACCTGAAGGGATAAAGCAAATGACAGATGAGTTGCATATTCTTAGAATTCAGTATTCCTATAAATGTATATATTTGCTACCATATACGTATAAATATTCCTTCACAAATAATGTGTAGCAGTCATAGTTGTCGCTTGCAAAAATTGAAGATGAAACAATAACTTACAGCGACACTCAAAATGAATTCATCTTTACATACTGAAAGTTGCATTCAGATAAAAATACCGGCACAATTTACAAGCTATAGGTCAATGTTTTATAAGGAGTAAGATTGCGTTATGACCACACACTTGTAAATATTTTCACTTTCGTATGTTACCTTTAATTTCGTAAAACATATTTTCTCACTTTTCGGCAAAGCAGTGCGTTTAACTACGGGTACAATGAATTTCTGGAGATCACAAGTTATGATTCATTAAAAACGAAATGAACAAAACAGCCTTGATTTTGTAAAATTATCTGTGCAATTTTTGACGGTTGTTTAGCCGCTATATCCACTGGTAACAGAAAATGACGGTACCAGATTGTATTGAAAAATTTCATTATGAGAGACCTGTCATCAATGATGATAAACGTTATCCAAAATTGAAAAAGCTTCGCAATAATAAATTTCTTTTAGGAAAAATTTGTTACATTTAGAATAAATCAAAAACTCGAACGCATTTTTCAGAAGACTGATGAAATTCATTATGTCCGAAGTTAACTGTAATTGCAACCTAGCCGCAAGGTGGTCATATGATTGGGGAAAGTCCTTGATTGACTTAATTGTTTATTCCAATGCTAGACCTTTTGGTCCAACACGCCCACCATTATCAGGCAAAATTATCACAAGTCATGTAGCAAACATCGCTCAGACTACGTCACGGATAAAAGGGAAAAGATTGAATAAAAACACTTGTAAAATGTCCGCTACGAAATAACAAAAATCTGAATTAGATATATGATGTTGTCGGTTGTACAATCAACATAGAAAGAGTTGAGGGTGTGCTTTTACGGTTAAAATATTTAGACAGTACTAGGATTTCTTTGTCCAGATGGTCTCTTTAACAGTCCTATCAATTACTTCCATGCCTTTGAGAGCCAAGAACGAAAGGTCTCTAGGTCTCGTGCCTAAAATTTTATTTTGATAAAACTGGGCTTTCCTCAATCATACGAAAAAAATGGGTAATTCATTGAAGAGAATTTAGGCAAAGCAGCTTCATAATTTCTTTTATTTTTTTAAATTCCATAAACACGCGAAATATTCCGTACTTAATTGATACAGTTCAATTGATATACTAGTTGAGTTTCGAAAAAATGTCTTGACTCATTGTATATAGTTCAAAAGCAAGGGAATGCTAGGTAAACTTAAATTAGTATGTATTACGAATTATTTCCAATTTATTCAGAAATAATTTGTTATTATACTTATATAAGTTTACTTGGCATTTCCTTACTTTTCAATTAGCTGAGTTCCATGATTCGAGATGCTTGAATACTGATGACGGTTTCTGTTTCAGTTGTTCTGGTGTGTATCTTTATTTCTGTACTTCCTACGCATGCCAGGAAGCAATGCCATAAATGCAAAGCTACATGCGCAGGAGGTACAGTAAGAAAGTTGCTCATCAGAACACCAAAATAACTGATACAGAAACAAACAGACATCCCTATCAATTGTGCTGCCAATCATCTTTTTATCCTAAGTGATATTTATTACTTCTATATTAATTGCCCGTTTCTGCTGTTTTAACAGCGAAATATTTCGCGTATTTATGGAATTTCATAAAACGAAGGAAATTGTGTAGCAGCTCTGTTTAAATTCACTTGCTGGCTGGTCTATATTCAAAGAAATTACCTATAATGATGCCGAATAATAATGACAGTCATGAACGCGTTCATTATATGAATAAAGCATTGGTTAGAGGCTGATTTAGATGATATTTCATATTTTCAGATTAACACACTTGTTGGGATAGTAACAGAATCGTTGACTATCAGTTAATCATGCGTGGAAAATGTTAACTTTATCCAACATTTTCTAGGTTTACTGTAAAGTCCTAACATTGAAATACTATTTCCTTAACTGTGACATGATTGCCGTCATAAAATGAAGTGCTACCTGTCAAAGGCGTCTTGGGGGTTTTTTCTCGCAAAGGAGGCCAATATTCATTTAAGACTCCACCTTGAAAAAGCAACAAATGGTCAGCAACTTTCATAGGACATCATTCAAAGCCCGTCATCAACATAAGAAATGAGCACGTCTTTCAACTTACTTTGTCCTCCAAGATTTGGATTAAAAGAAACTTGCGCGCTGGATGTTTCTTTTGCTTGCAATTCTGAGCGCTCTTCCCTTAAGATCTTCCGACGTTGCTGGGCCCGATTCAAACAGCCCGTTAAGGCAATGAGGCTAAATTGATGATGGATATCAGTTGGTCTGCAAAGATGCGAAAATTGAACATTCAAAAACAACTGACATGCGATGAACGCAATGTAAACAATGTCAACAAATTAGATAAAACACAAATCTGTCGACAAGTGAGGGAATGCATCTACTCGTTGATTCGGAACAATGTTGAAGTTAATCGAAACGGAAAATACATATACGGCAAAGTAAGAAAAATATAGAAATGTGTACCAATACCATCTGCACTTGACTAGAAAATAAAAAGTAAATAGAGCTAGCCTAATAGACAATGACATTTCAAAGAACTTTTACGCAATCAGTGCGAAACTCCTATGAAATCTAATCATTTTCATGACAATTACCAGACCCATTAAATGAGGCATAGAGTCAGGTGCAACAATTTTCATTGAAGTGCTTGTTTTTCAAGCACTCATTTACATAGCTTTCACAACGATGCAGTCCTTTTGATTTAGCAGCTCATCTTTAAGTTGATTGTCACAAAAACAAAGCTTAATTTGCATAAATTCATCAACTATCATGTTCTGTCACAATGAATATAGGCAATTACAAACGATATAATGTATTTCACAGAAAAGAGGACCAGACATAGTACGCAGCTTTTTGTTGAGAGGAATCTCAGAAAGATAGATATAATCGATTTTGTTTATTTGGCGAGGCCTTTCAGCCGCTACAGGCAGCCATCTTCACGCAAATGTTCACAAGCCATGCACGAAATGAATAATACTCAAGAAGTCTGACGAACTAAAATAACGTAACCGACGAATTTATGCGCACAGAATTAGTATTCTTTCATAAAAGAAACGAATAAGACACAATACTGATGAAAAATGTAAATAGTAAGAAATAAAGTCAAAAATTTCATTTTCAGCTTCTTCCATTTTGATCTTCTTTCTCGCTACTTACATTTGTAGCTTACATAGATTCTGTCGGTTACGTTATTTCACTTTGTCAGACCTCTTGAGCATAATTCATTCCGTGCATGGCTTGTGAACATTCGCTTGAAGATGGCTGCCTGTAGCGGCTGAAAGGCCTCGCCAAATAAACAAAATCGATTAAATCTATCGATTTGGGCTACCTCTAGAGCTCTCACCAAAAGTTGATGCAATGTACATGTATAAAAAGAACAACTTACAGCTGATCTTGGGCAAGGTCACACACAATTTTGATGCGATTGCAGAGAACATGAGGAGCGCGGAAGCCCATGGCGGTACATTTCGCTTTGAGAACTTGATTGAAATCAGGCTTGACAACAGCAACCGAGCGGAAATACGTCTTTACTTCTTTGGCCAAAACATTTTCCTTCGAAGGATTGTGCGTTAGGAAGACGGCAACCGAAGACGTGACAGGGAACTGCAATGTTGGAATATTTTTTCGAACATTGGATAGATCGAGATGTCAGAATTCCCTCAGAATGTAAAATCAGTAAAATGAGATGCCACGAATAAAATTCTACGACTTTACGTCGTGACCTTCATTTTAGTAGAACCTGCTCAATCCACATTGTCTGTACATACTCAAATATACATGTACAGTATATGAAGATGAAAGTGACATTAGAAGAAATTGTAGGTTGTCACATGCGCATAAGTTAATTGATGCATTTGAATCTTACATCCGGTAATCTCAGTAGCACAGTGGTTAAGGGCTTGATGACGGCTTGATAAACACCGTTCGTTGGGCATGATCACGGCAACCGTGCTGTGACAAAAAGGTTCGTCCGTTAACAACAGAGTTGTCAACAACAAATATACAAAGTGCGGTTTAAAAACAATGTTTTAAATGACCCATGGCGTTAAAACTGTTATTTTCATCCCTTTGACAATAAATATAGGTATTGAATTGATATTTGAAACCTTACCTATTTAGCAAAATACAGCATGCGGTAATCGCGCCTTACTCTCATATGCATGCTAGGTACTTAAGATTGTGAATGTTGATCATGTCTCATCAGAACTAATGCTTGCTAGTCTCTGTTATTAAGGGCTGTCACTATGTTGAAATAAAATGAAACCATCAAAGTTAAGGTTTCAATCAAATACATGAAAATGATGTAACCTGAACTTCAGTACTATCCAATGGGGACTTGGAGGCTGCTGACATAATCAGACATATCTGACGTGCTGTAAAATTTTTAATTAAAAACTAAAAATTAAATTAAAAGGTCGCTAGGTTAAGCATTGAATTACTGTGCCACGGGAGTCACTCGATCAGAGAGGTCGTTCTATGAGGCAGTACTGCATGACAAATGTACGCTCGTATAGTTAGAATACCGTACAGTTATCTCACCCACCAACTGTGAAATTATGAAAAGTAAAGAGGTCATTAGAGAAAGCGTCGCACCTCGGCCGAGTCTCCGACGACACAAGTTGCCATGCTGCATTTAACTGCATTGAAAATGCCTTGCATATGGTCCATCAATACTGCGAATGCCTCTGCTTGGAATTTGTGGACCTCATCGAACAATCCCCAGCAGCCGTCAACAGCAAGACCTTGAAATATCTTGGCTGTGGTATGAATATCGAAGGTTGGACGACCTTGCACAACCATGAGATGATATCCTAACAATTGAGCAAGTCCTCGTACAGTCTCTGTCTTGCCAACTCCGGAGTCACCTTGAAGAACACAGCCCTTAAACTGATTCATGGCTGTTACCATAGAAACAAAACAACGATCTGTGATTGGTGTTAATGCCAATATCGGATGCGTTCCGTAAAATTCAGAGCCATAATTGAAACGATGATCCATGATGAAAAGGAAAGGTTTTTTCACACCCTCTGAAAAAAGGGACAGAATATTAGCTGAAACATTCACATGATATTCCTCAATTATCTCACCGTGATCATTGACATTGCATCGGAGATTTCGTCGCCAGTCAAAGTCAGTGATTTCACGGATTTTCCTGTTGCACATACTTTCCAGACAATCTCTCAGGTACAGCGATTGCTAAAACGATGACATCATATCCGATAATAAAGAAATTGCAAAAAAGCATTTAAGGCGAAATATCTTATGACCCACTTGTTATAATCAATTAATAAATGTGATGGAGACATATCTACCGCTACATAATGACATCAGCAGTGTTGTAGTACAGAGATTGCGTGGCACAACCGCATTATTATTCTTTAAAATGTGATCTTCGACCGTTATACTGGGTTGCCAACTTCAAATTTTAAAACGAAGGATTCTCTTTGGATCATACATCTCGACCCAACTTGGCACGTGCTAAGGAAACTTAGTATTGCTTGTTGACCGACGTGTCGCCCTACCTAACTCACGGCCGAAATTTTATGAATGAATTGATTTGAACATCATGTTCTTGAGTAAGATATGCGAGATGATAAAATGGGAGTAATGCTTTAAGTGATGACGTACGAAAGACATTTTGATTTAATGCCACTACAGAGTTTTATAGACCAGCGCAACACTCAACAAAATCAACTGCACTGCAATGGATAGTAAATCTGTAATAAAAATAGGATATGTTCAATTAACACATGCACACGTATCAAACTGCAGTCATCATTACCGTCTTTAAGTGCCTTTTGTGAACTGCTTTTCTAACGCCTGCTAACTTTTAAACTGATGTCCTGACGCCTTTACATTACGGACAGAATGTGTGTTTAATGCTCTAAATCCTTCGAACCTGATGGTGTTGTGGCGACCGGAGCATTTTGAAGGGTTTCACAGAAAGCCGCAAGCGACCAACTGTAGTTGCTATTCGACTAGTGTATTATTCTTTCTGCCAACTTAGCAAATTTCCAGCTAAAACATAGTTTTTTTATAAAATTGAACTTCTAATAAACTGAAGCGCTTAAAAACCCAATCCTGGGGCAGGATCGGCATTGAGAACAATATATGACAGAGAAGTTGCACTGTTGGGAGAATAAGTGCAGTCTGATGAATTTCACACAGAATCTATGTCCTACACAACAATGTCCTACGTTATTGGCTAAGATTGAACCAATCAAAACATATTTATTACTCACATGCAGAATGAATGTACGCTCAATGACAAAAAGTGTATTCAACTTACTGTCACCATATTCTCCAGTCTGACTTTGTGAACTTGTGTCATATCTTCATCGATGGTTTTCCAAGCTCCGCGGTAAAGTATAGTCGGCAGACGACTCACAGTGGCGCTGAACTTCTTGAGAAGATTCTGTAAAGCTTTCCGATCATTCCGAAGGTCGGCGACGGCATACTCACATTCTCGTGTCCAATAAAAGATCAGTGCGAGTCGACAGACTTGAGCAGGATACTGCAGATGGAAGTTATTTTCAATTACCCAATGTATTATCAAGCGCATGCTACAATAAGACCCACCTTGAATGCCAATTCTTCGAGCGGTCCACCCTCGCTTATGTCAGCGATAACTGCAGTATTCATTTTATCCAATGTTACACCTACAACATCCTGAATTTCACTCAACCAACGTTCTACTGCATCTTCAAGAACAATTTTTGAGTCAAGAACCAACTCTTCTCCCTCTGCGCTTAACACAGATGTTACTTCGTACGTGTAGAAGTCGTCAACAGGAACTTCTTCGTTATGCGTCACCGACAGTGCAGCCTGTGGTACGCCAGTCGGAACTTGTGACTGAAAATGTCATCGTAGGGTTGATCTCAATTAACACAGAAGATCAAAGAAGAAAAATAATCAAATATCTTCAAAAGTTTTGCAGTACAATCATTTTCATCATTCTTGGTTATACAAACGGAAAAGGAATAGGTGGCTATTCATGGATATTCATCCAGCAAGGCTGAAGGAAAAAGATGCGGAATTGCTCAGAAGTTAATCTGGAGACTGAAAAATTATACCTTTCTCGACACTTTCTGATTTCTTTAAACATAAAAATATATAAAAGAAAAAAGTGAATGCTCCATATTGTTTTGTTCTTTCTACATTTCAATGAACAATTAAGTGAGTTAAGGAAAGCAATTTGATTCATTAAATCAAATGAACAACTAAAACATGGAAGTATGGATTTGTATATATTTTTTCTATGTGGACTTGATGAAGCATGTAATTGCTCATCAAATCCTTGAAGATGTGTTTGGCAAACAATAATTTCAACAACAATAAAATGGAATCTCCATTGCTATGATTTTTTATGTTTTTATTGTGATTTATTTCATGTTTCTCCTCAGTGGGTTTCCTCAGCCAGTATTGTTTGAGCAAGTGCGCTGAAATTTAGAACAGCTGATAAAAAATTAAAAAACAAAAAATGAGAAGAATATGATACTGCATCTCTCGTCATTGCATTTCATGTTTAAAGAAATCAAAAAAAAATATTAAAAGACACATTCATCAATAATTTTTTAACTCAAGATGCACTTCTGAGTCGTGCTCGACAAATGGAATTCAGTCTCTTATTCATCGAGCAGAGCTCCATGAATAGCCACTTCCAAAGCAAAATGTGATATTAATGGGTGCATGAAAAATTATATTTCGAAAATAAGTGGAGTGACGAATTTCTAAAAGAAGATTTTCAATTTAATCCATTGCAAAGAAAATTCCTTTTATAATATTCATTCCAAAAAAAGTTGTCAAAGTATTAGTGACTGAATCATGGCACAAATGAATTTTAGGACTCTTGTTTTACATCTAAGAGCATTCAAAACACAGTATCAGCTGATAAGAATATAAACCATAAAGGTAGCAGGAAATCATCAGACATTTATTCACTGAAAATTCACTTGTGAACGCAAAAAAGATTGACGACTATCAATTTTTTACGTAATTCAAATCAGACATTGACTCTGCTAATCTGAAATCTAAGTTCTATTTTTTGAATATTTCTGATTTTCAGAAAAGAACTGTTTACGGATATTTAATAAAAACACGCCTCATTCATGTGTTAAAGAGATAGGAATCAAGTCTTTATTGCCTACTGCGATTTTTAAGTCAGTTTGTATTCGCTATTTTTCATTAATTATTTACATCGAAGTCTATATTACAGCACTGAGTACTGAACTGTTTCATAGACTTCGTCAGTTCAGGCCAACTTGCATTTCAGAACAATTGAAAACAATTATGTTTTGAATAACAATTTTCAGGCGAACATGCTTTTAAGATCATGCCGAATTTTCATTTCAAAACTGCAAATCAGATTGACGTTTCATTCACCACAAAAAATTGATTTCAGTACCTGTTTGGCAGAGTCAAGAAAATAATTTTTTCCAACAACGATTTCCATTGATAATTTCCTCTCCACTGTCATGCATACTTTGGAGATTGATTCGCAAAAGCATGAGCCAGGGTTCAATTATCTTTCGGACCTTAGGAGAAGTGCAACTAAGAAAATCCTGCTTCCTCATAGAAATATCCATTGACAAAGTCAGATATCCTTAATACAATGTCAGTGTAGGGTTGCTACTTATTAATCACTTCCTGACAACGTCACTACTGACAAAGTCACTATGAAGCGATAGAAAACATATTCTCGTAAATGATATAATTGCTTAGCGATGTCTACATTATTGGACAATGCTTACATACCTACTAAGACATGGAGACTACCATCTCCAGCGAATGTATTACTGGACAATTATTTCATGTCAAATCTTTAGAATTACTACAAACATTAGAATGAAGTTAATTTCAAAGCCCCGCGAAGCTGAAACACTACAGATTAACGAGGAAATTTTCGAGCATTCGCGCAGTTGGGCAGAAACAATGAAAGATGGGGTTTAATTATCTGCAAATCTACTACAAAAATCTTAGAAGAAGAAACAAATAATCGATGAAAATCTACAGCGGGCTTGTTGTTTCAACAGGTTCTATGCAATCGCCATAAATTTCCTCCAAATATCAAAACATTTCTAATTTTGTTACATTTCAACCGAAATCTAATGAAGGTCAGACGTTTTTGATAAACTAATTGTCTTCTGAACTACTTTACATTGATATGGAACCAAGTGACAATCGAAATTAGACAGTTCAACCTACGCCTGATAATGAGCCTATGCAAAAGACGTGATCAAGCGTCGAGACGAACTAGTTGTCGATCGCACAAATTTTAGAATTTTAAGTGACATTACTCAGTCTCCATCATCAACGTGGATTGTCTAGCTTAAAAACCCTATTTTCTCTTTAATTGTACCTATGACGTAAGCTAATCACGAACTGTTCAGTCGACTTGTGAGATTCGGGCCAAAACAGATGCTTGTTGATAAATATATACCGGTAAGTGAATATTATTTATAGTCGGAAGCAAATTAGGCAAGGAGCCTTTTTTCCATGTGGTTGAGTTGTTATTTATCCCACTCTCATTCTTTTTGTGCTGAGTGTTTAGCAAGAATGTAGAGTGAATCTATTTTGTAAATCTAAAATTTGATCCGACCAAGGTTTGAAACAAGGTATCCAGGACGGAATGCTAACACTCTACCACAAGGCCACGTACGTTGATGGGTCGTAAGTGGATAACTTCGGCAGCAGTATTCCTTTAATCATATGTAATATCATATGTCATCATGTATATAATGTAATACATAGATAATGTAATATCATATATCATATGTATATATCATCATGAGTAATATCATATGTCAAAAATAATGGCTAGGGAATGAAAGTAGAATGACACTGTTGATGATTCACAAATCACAAAGAATTAATGTTTCAAACATTAACAATAAAACAATTGATTGCCAAATAATCTAACCGGCATCAGATTCGAATTAACTTTGGAATATGTAATACTTTTCAAGCTAAATTGACTAAAACTTGGTTCCAAATCGGCTGTTATAAATCAAAAGAGTAACTCCGGTATCGAAATTCAGATACTCAATCCAAACTATTCACAATCGATGAAATTGCTCATTTCAATTGAAATACCATTTCCATCTTACCGTATCGGCAGTCTCCGCGCTCATCTGTTGAAATGCGTAGGAAAAGAGAATTCTAAACATCAACATTACTAGAAAGGCGCTCTCCATCGAGTAAATGGAATTCTAAGTGCTAAACTGAATAGAAACAATATTGTTACATAAGCAATTATGAAGTGGAGAAATAGAAGTTTACATGCTACCTTTAAAAGGCAAAGAAAGTAGAAGCTTAGTAGCTTAAGCGATACTTGCAAGGCATTCATTCTTTTACTGTATTTATGTGGTTTTAGTAAAAGCAGTCGTGCGGGAACCAAATTGTTCAAGTGGCAAACAAGTATCTTATATAAAAATGTAATTTGCGATTTTTTCATTCAATCAACGTGCATAAAAATGTAGGTGTTATTTGCGAAAGATAAAATGCGATCATATCATAAGCGACATGTGAGATGATATTGATACCAAAGAGGTCAAATATAATCCTGATTCAAACTTGTACAATAATTAGAAAAATATATGTTATATTGAATCGTCATCGCTGACTTAAAGAGATGAATGCATGTGTTGCTTAGTAAGTCAAGGATTTCAACGATATTCAACTAAATTAATACAAGGAATTGACACCTTTTTTAAAAGAGCAGGAGAATATCAATAGCACGTCTGGTGATATCTGCTATGCATCTCATAGATAGGAATTTCGAGGATACATTTAAACAGCATCACATCGTCATCAGTATTGCATCGGGATGCAAGAGCAATTAATTTGCAACACTTGGAAATTACAAGGATTAAACGCTTATTATAAATATCAATTCTTCTGAAAGAACTGCGATTGTAAAGCAAGTATTTTTAGATAAAGCATTTAGATAAAACTCCGCAAGTATTTCTATTCAAATTTCAAGAGTGATAATGATTTAGAAAAGAAACTAAGGTGAGGAAGGAAGAGAAAATGAAAAAGCAAATTGCTATGGAGAAAAGAACTTGCAACTTTGTTCATGAAATAATTCACACATCACGCCAGCAGGCTTTCTAAACATGTCACCTTACCATATGACTTTCGAAAGGATAGAAATTAAATCGCAGGACATTTTAATACTTTTTATGTCTTTCTGTGTAATTGCAGAACAATCCACTGGATCATCGAATGGAATAAGTCATAGAACAGGAAATACCGATTTAAGCCTGTGTTGATGAAGAGAGAAAAAGTAAACACGAAGCTACTTTATATGCATTTCATCGACTTTAACGAGGCTTTTGATAATGTTGATCATTAACGTCCATGAAACCGAAAAGTTAGGCATCACCCTGTTCAACAATTTGTAAGCAGAAAAAATGCGCCTGTTTTAACTGAGTATGGTGGCACGCACTGATTCACTACTGAGAGGAGAGCAGCAACAACAAATCAGAACATGTGCGGCCGTTGTAGCTCTCAAAGAAGACTTAAAGATGCATACTAAGGTGAATTTCAAGATAAAAAGCAAGGTTGGTCGATCATTGTGGACACTTCATATTTCTTCTTATCAGAGAGCTGCCAGAAATGACTGTGTCCGTGAAAGTAAGCGAATAACTATGCCAGAAAACCTGGTATTCTGAAAATGAAGAAAACATGGAAAGATGATGACATCGCAACCTCAGCAAGGGGAAGACAAATCTCTATATCATTTTTTGTCAAGAAAGGCTGCGAAAGCTGACTTCTGAAGAAAGATAACTATCTATAGATGAATAAGACGGCAAAGCAGTTTTGAATTTTAGTGTTAGAGATGAAAATATGAGAGTCAAGAATCAAAAATATTGAGATTCTGACGCGGATGAAGTCGTGTTTCCACTTTCAAATTGCTCTTTGGCAGCGCTCCAAAGCATGAGGATCTTCAACAGTCTTCAAAGGCAGATATTTGTAAGATCGATGACAGTAACAATGAAGAGATGAAGACCAACGAACATGCTGGAAAAGTGATGGGAAGCGAGGGGAGAAATGGGAAGCAATTCATAACTGCTGTGAAGATGACGATGTGACCGCCCAACGGTGATGTGCATCCAGTGTGATTTACTCAATTGCTTGAAATGCATTTTATTTCAATGAAATTCATTCCGGTAATATTGAATGCATGCTTCTTATAAGCATCAATCAAAAGCCTTTTCATCGATGTTCACTGCGGACTTAACACATTCCTTGACATGTACATGCATATCACAATTTCATAATCTACTCTGGACTTAGAAACTTCGTTTAATTTTAGGTGCTAACTTCGATTTTAGCTTAAAAGTGTTTGAAAAATAGTAATTAGAGAGCAAACAACTTCGCTAGTCATCACAAATGTCGCTGATGAAACAGAACACACACTTCTAAGAATGCAAAACATTACAAACAAAGAAACTGAATTAGGAGATCAGCAGAAAGAAATGAGTACCATTTTTATGGCCATTATAATGCGAACGCTTTCCGCAACCGCTTTCAGAGGTCGGCGTGTCTAAAAAGCGAAGCAAGCAAATGAAGGCGCGTCGAGAGATCGCCTCCAACCAAATTCAAAACCAGATTAAAAAAGTAGATTGCGCGTGGGTAGCTTCGCGGGCTTCGTCGTCAAACCTAGCAGTTGGTACAAACTCATGTGATGGCTTCAAGGGCTTTTTAATTGATTACAGTGCAATTTGACACAAAATAACTAGAAACAGTTTGAACTGTTGACTGTATTCATACTCATCGCCACAAAAAACATCAGTTTAGGAGTTTGTCATGCAGTCTCCTGAGATGGTTTAATTCGACTACTGTGATGATACCAAAACAATGACTTGAAAATTGGAGATTTCTCTTGGCATAAAGTATTATAATAGCATTACAGCATTTTCCGAGATCATCTCTGATTACAGAATTCCTGTTTTATCACAAAAACAACGAGTTCTATCTTCACAAACTTTGTCTTTATATAAACATCAAATTATCATCAGAAAATTGTCAATTGTTATAAGTACTATTTACGTGCATACGCGTATGTAGGCTACATAATATTGTTTCCCTCTATTACTGCCAAAACTTCATTACCCTTCCCCACTACGAAGTAGCACATAGTATCACTAAACTGTCCTACTGAAGGATAGTTGACAAAATGACTTCCATGGTAATGGATTTATGAAGTAAGATTTCATGCTTGGCCATGTCAAGACTCGACGTCAGTATTTCGGCGCGCATGACAGCAGTTGCATCTGTTTCCATAGCTGCTGAGCCCAAGAGTTGTTCATTACTGGGACAATTATGCAAGTATAATAATGATAAATTTGGAAAAGCCATGAACGTACATGAATATTTCACATGTGCACATTTATGGCATATTCCCTTAATTGTGATAATTACGGCAGAAGGTTAGCCCACTTTGAGCGCCGTATGTTTGGCCTCCATTCTCAGAAAACCTTCTTAAAGCCATGCAGCGATTTTCTAAGACAGCAGGATTCATTATGCACCGAAGCTTATTTCGTTTCTAGATGTAGGCTTACCATCGGTATATAAGGCACAATTTCTCCGGTCGCCAACATAAAGCAAAGAAAAAGTAATTCGACGAGGAATATAAGTACAGCCATAGGATGTAATTATTCGACGTAGAAAAACGTCTTGCTACATCATAAGATTCATAGATCGCAATATAGATAGAAAACATAAAGAGCCTCTCGAAAAAGGACATTTTCATACCGGCTGCTCTTAACTTCTTTGTTAATTGATGATTAATAAGAATATTGTTGATGCTACCGCTTTAGTAAAAGAAAAGATTTTATCAATGAGCAAGGCAGCTGCGTCGCGAAGGCACCTGTTACTGAGCATCAGTTTAATACTATATTAGTTGTCCATGTAGATAAGAATTTACAAGTTTTGTTAGTGATTTTGTGCGTATGGTGAGTGTTAGCATGTATTGTGCGAGCATAAAATGGTGAATTACATACTATGTTTTCTTATTTATTGTCAGTCATACATTGACGAAAACACAAATCAAAAAATGCTCGCAAAAATGAAATTGAGTTTCAGATAGTCATTCGTAAACTTACTCGTCTTGATGTAGATCGCGGCATTTCACTGGCTTGGTCAGGACCCTATGATGAAATAATAATAACACAGGGAAATCACACAAGATTAAGCACAGGGATGGAATGACAATATTGTTAAGACTGAAAAGCTTCATGACAAAGTTCAACAAAAGTATGTATAGAAAATAATAACGTCTTTCAACACACATGACCTTTTGTCAGAGCTGCCGCAAGAGCATCCTTACGTTACAATGAATGACAATTTAATGGTCTCCGGAACACAGTGGTTAAGTGCTTGGCCTAGCGATCTTTCAGTCCAGAGGTCGAGCCCCGAAAGTGTCATTGGAAGTCGTCAGGAAGGGCATTCGGATTAAAAGATCAGAACGCTCCACATTAAAGTCTGACTGTGTCAGCACCGTCCCAGCCCCCAATAAGGGGGAGCAGTGACACGCTAAACCATCATTTTTTCAATGAATGACAATTTGCAAACATGCCAATCACAATTAATTGACTGCGACAATCCGTCGCGTATCGAAACGAGCCCCATCAAGGTAAATGCAGAATGAAAAACGAACGTTTTTTGCTGTCACTTTTTCATTTGATGCAGCGATTTTGGTATCATAGTCTGCATTATAATGCTCCTGAGGCATTGAGTTGTCCATATTGGCTATGGTTAACCTGCTTCTACCCTTACAGAGAAATCTCAATTCCCAAGGCAGCTCTGATTTTAGCACATTGCTCCAACTATCAGACTTTCAACGATCGACTGAGTCAATCATGAAATCACACATAAGGGGAAATATTTGAAATACAAGTTAATATAATAGATTATTTACTTTTAAGATCGAGAGTGGGTTCAATATTCTTCATTTCATGCTGCATGTTGAACCGTGGTTATTGGCTAAACACTAAAATTCCATCGAAGACGCATATCAATATACACTGACAATGAGGAAACTTTTATGATGTCTCTTTCACACGACAGGAAAAAGCGTCAACTCAGAAAGTGGATAAACAGCAGCAGTCAATCTGACAACAGAGCATAAATTGAAAACAAAGCTCAACAATGCATCCATCAAGACTTAAAATGCTTTTCCATAATAGCATTTCAGAATCCAGGGAATCTGGTGATTCTCCAAAGCGTGCACAAAAAGTCACAAACAGGCAAGAAGGACCCAAAGAACGCAGCTTGTATGGAAATGGATATCAGAAGGGAACATGGAAAAACGTCGTGTTGCTGGAGACAAAAAGAGAGATGAGGGAACCTTGATAGAGTTCTACCCGTCATAGTTAAAGTGCTGAGGCTACAGGTCTACATTCAAACATCAAATTCACCGATTGTCGCTATAATTTTCACACATATGCTCCTATAGAAATCCGACCCTATACAAGGACTAGAACAAATATGCACATGTTGTCAAGACAACAATGCCTCAAGAACGGCGGCTTTACAATGATTAGATTCCGGTATCTTGTCGGGATACATCATAGAAATAGACAACAATAAAATCTCTCGAGTGGAAATCTAGCCTCGTGCAATACACAATAACAACACAAAAATCGCACGCATTTTCACGTGGAAACACTTGTCAACCGCTGTCTGACTGAATCAGAAATCAGTCACATGTGTAATTCTAAGCTTCTCATTGGTGATTCATGTTCCAAATTTGGCCCCCCGGCTGTCCCGCGACCTTGAGTCAATTTCCATTCTAGTCAACTTCACATGAGCAATCTATTTCTATGGTGTGCATAGTAAAGATTCGCGGTCATTCTAATTTTTCTTCAGATATAGCTAACAACATACCACTTATAGCAAGAATGTATTATGCACACCTATTGCATGTTTCAGGCATTGGATTCCTCCTTAAATCTAATAAAATTGAAAACGATAGATACCTGAATAACCAGCTGAAATGACCACCAACAAACAGCTACGTCCATTCTAGCCCTCCTAACATCTAAAGAAAGTCTGATTTCTTTGAATGCACCAATCAAATTAAGATCAGGGTAGCGAAATATTTTCCTGCACTTTTTACAGAGAATCACAGTGAAATTCGGACATACTTCAATTGGTTTTGTTGTCAGTTTAAAACGCACAAGTTGGGAGGGGGAAATTGGCAACACATCAAATTCAGAAAGAGCTGCATGGTGTTGATTATGCTCTTACCTGAAGTCGTCTATCGACTTTCGGAGCGTCCATATCAGCGTACGTGTCTCTACCTGATTGTCTTCGCAAAAAGCCTTGCCGACTGGATAGTTCAGAAACAGGGCGACTACTGCCGGTCACATTCTTTCGTTTTTCTTCCAAAATCCGTTTTTCGAACCGAAAATCCGTGATAGATGAGAAAATACATCTAAAATAATAGGAAGTTACAGTTCTTATAATATCGGGGGTGGTCGTTCTAGGGGAGGATGCTTTTTTCAGCACATATGTACAGTAGCTTTAACTGTTTGTGATAGATAGTCAACATTTCGATAATAACGGTACCAAAATGTTTTAATTATATTTTGCGGGATACATGTCAAGCTGCTGGAAGGGTGCATACTGTATTGAGAGCAATTAGTTCTTAATCTGTGCAATACACAAATGTTCACCGTAAGACGGTCACCGAGCGAGATGTTACGCAAAAAGTTGTTTATCTGATATCTCCTAAATTATCACATACCATTCAGATATAATTATCAATTACTACTCTGATTTTGTAAAGAGTAGTATGTCAATAAGTCAATATTTATCAGAATAGAATGAATGAATTAAATCAATCATCGATGCAGGGAAATAAAAAGAATGTGCAGCACCAAGTCTTACCTCAAATAGGGTCTTACGCTTTCGAGATCATTGGGGCGATTTAACATGGACAAGAGAACTGGGTCTGTCACAAAGTAGAATCTCGGAAAGGTTCGGCGCTTTTGATCAAGATAAAGAACCAACGACTTAAAGCAAATTTCCAATTCCTCGTAGATGTGCTTCAGAACAACACTCTTCGGTACTTCTCCTCCATGACAGCACTGCAAAAGAAAGAAATACATCTAGTGTACGTCTCACAATGTAAAGCTTCCTTTATTCTGTCACGGTCCAGGCTGCTACAATAGTAATGTACATGATACAGCTTGCGATACAGAAGTACTAGGTACTAGGTAATACAATCCAGAAAGAAGGCTTCCCACCCTTAATATACGCGAACATCATAGAAATTTATAACAATAATACCTCTAGAATGGAAGTAAAGTTTCAAGCAATGCACAATAGTGGCACAAAAATCGCACGCATTTTCACTTAGATACGCTTGTCAACGGCTGAATCATTGGGTTAGAATCAGTCACATGTGCATTCCAAGCTTTTCATTGGTGGTTGCTGCCCCAACTTAGCTCCCCGGACGCATTGAATGAATGTTTTGCATGATGATTGTCGCTCATGAAAATACAATGGCTGTGACATGAGTCATAATGTGCATGACAACAGCTCGTGAAGGATTGTTAAGACACTGGTGTCCTGTACTGTTCCAGTCAGCATGACGTGCGAAAATTATCAAATAATTTACATTGGGTTCATAGAAATCCGACACATTTGATTAAGAGTGGCCATTCCTGTAAATATTTATGAATAAGATATGCCAATGGCAATAATGCTGCACCAGCATTGGCTTCGATTTTTATGCACTTCGTTGAGCGTAAAATCATAACTGATAATGCTGATATCATGTTTTGGGTCCGCTATGTTGATGATGTGTTTATCATTTATAGTTCGGGTATGGATATTCTTACCGTCGCAAACAATGCACACAGTTGTATGGTTTTCACATTGGAAGAAGCTGTAGAGAACAGTTTGCCATTTTTGGATACAACGGTGAAATGGTGCAGTCAGACCGAGGATTTTATATTCTCTTTATATGTGAAACCTTTGCATAGTGATACGTGCCTACCGTTTTCATCGCATGTGCCGGCAAGTAGGAAACAGTCGTTCTTGACAAATGAAAATTGGAGGGCAACCAGGAATTCCTCAGCTTCTCAACTCCAAGCATCCAAAGGTCGGCTACGGAAGCGGTTTATGGCGAATGGCTATCCGAGAAGATGGATTGAAAGGTGTTCTGATAATGAGCCACAACAGAGGAATCAAGAAGATAGTGACCCAGAGTGACTTTCATCAAACTGCCATACGTCCATGAGCAAAGCAAGCATGAGACAATGAAACTTGCCTCGAAAAGTGGTGTAAATGGGAGAATTCGAATCATCTTCGACACAGAACGTCCCCTTAGTATGCGCTGGAGAGGAAGAAGAGAAAGACCAATTTGTAAACCTGAGTGTGTGATTCGTGAAAAAGCAGAGTTCCCTCAAAGTTGCTATGCGAAATACTCAGTGTATGAACTCTCATGTTCAATATGTCAGAAGAAGTACAGATTGTTTCATAAAAAATGGATCACCCTTAAACATCGCCTTAACTTCAACTTTGTCTAACTCCGCCAAACTTGAACGAATTTCTCTGAAATTTGGAAGATATGTCAGTTGTGCTTACTAATATCATTGTTGGAAATTTCAAGTATGAATATTGAGTTGTTTTCCTGTTATAGATAAAAAGGTAGTAGATAATTTGATCTTCATTTAGCAATGTTACACAAAATCATACCTCACTCTTATAAAATTACATTTGTTTCCTTTGTTATGTAATATGTTGTTCTACAAGCCAAAAGCTATCAAGCAAAACAAAAATAAAGAAAATCTGTCAATCAGAGCCAGTATAGCACCCTTATTCATCAACAATAATGTAACTGCTACATGTGATTAACTGGACTTCATGTTCCATAGCTTCCTGACTTCGTTGCGGTGGTGTTGGCAGCACTCCTGATTGCTTTCAGCTAGAAATCTATCTCTTACCGGTTGAAAACAATACAAAGCACAAATGAACAATAACGAGATCGCATTCACAAAAGGCAAAGTGTCAACCTTGCTAGAACTAGGGTTATCTTTGCGAGCTACAAGCAAGCGACTAAATGTCCCTTACACAAATGTGCATCGATGGCATAATGATGATTTTTGACTCTGTCGTAAAGAGGGCTCTGGCCGTCCACGCAAAACATCCAAACGTAGAGACCGCCTAATTTTGAGATTTGTTAAAGTTGATCCAAGTCTCTCGTTAACTGAGATGGCTCCAAGTCCACTATTCGTAGAAGACTTATTGAGTCGAATTTCACGAGCTGTAAGAGGCCCTCTCAGATCGAATTATCAGATCAGCATACAAAAAGACGTCTCAGATGGGCAATGAGTCATTGCCACTGGCGAAATCAATGGGATCGGGTTGTCTGGTCTGATGAGGCATCAGTCCGTCTGAAGGATAGTGATGGAGATTATGGATAAAATCTGATCAGGAGATTCCGAGACATTTACATCGTCCCCGGGTACAAGGTGGTGCGACTCTACTGATTTGGGCTGGCATTTGGACCAATGGCCGCTCTGAACTTCACATACAGCAAGGAACCAGGAATTCTGAACGCTATGTGAATGTTTTACGAATGAACATTGGCCAAATGACAGATCAACTTGGTGATCCATCGACTTGGTTATTTATGGATGATAATGCTACGTGTCACAGGAGTAGTAGAGTCAACTTATGCAAGTCTCAATTAGGGATTAGGACATTATCTTGGCCAGCTCGTTCTCCCGATCTGAATCCCATAGAAAATGTATGGAGTATTCTAAAACGTAACGTTCGTCGTTCACTGCTACCTACATATGGCGTATCACAACTTACGTCACTGTTAAAAAGAGAGTGGAGAAAGTTAGATCAGTCAAAAATCAACGATATCATCGAATCAATACCTAGACGAATTGGTAATGTCATTGACAATAAAGGTAGGGCCACAAATTATTAGCTTCTTAAGAACCGTTACTGTATAACAGCTTATCAGATTATATAAGGACATTTAAATATATTAGGGACATGAAATAACATGAAAAATGCTTTCTGTATCATACTTATGTTTTATTTAGTCAAATTTTAGGATGATTCACTTTTTATGAAACGGACTGTATATAGGACAAACAGCGAGTACCATCAAAACAAGAATCAAAGAGCATATTACATCATCCTTCTACCAACATGTGGCAAATGAGCATCACGGTTTTCCAGACCAGTGTTTTAAGTGGAAAATTCTGAACATAGAGCGCAACTTTCACGCTAGATTGTCCTTGGAAAGTCTTCATATCCATGACAATTTCAGTTCTCTGGTAAATGGTTGTTCTGGTGAAACATTACTTTCGTTTGATGAGTAATTTGCTAGGATGTTATCTTCTATAAATAGTTGATATTTTATTTTCTGTGTTTCTGATTATTCTGATGTCTTTGATCGACGTCCTGAGTTGTATTAGCTGGCTGTGTGAATCTCTCACCTTGTTCCTGTTTTGTCAGTTGCTATTTGGTCCTGAAGAAGAATACCGAAATATCGACTTCAAGATTTTTTGATTCCTGATTTAGCCAGCGGCATATCTTATTCAGAAATCCGACAGTCTACATTGAAAACAATAGAACGTCGTGGACATGCGTTGTTTGTTATGATAGCAGCACCTTGACAATGACGGCTTCTAGTGGTTGACAATGGAAAGGTACCAGCAGCCTGTAAGTGTACTTTGTAAATATTCACGATTATGATCATGCCTCTTCATATACACTGTAAGGACGAAACAATCCGGCGAATTATTGATTTTTCCGAGGGAGCCGGCCTGTGGCCGCTTTTTTTTCGCCAGTACAGTAAACGCATTTTTGTAAAATAACTTACAATCGCCTTACGGCAAGAATGTGCAACTGTTGCATGCTTCAGCTGTTTGATTCCTCCCAAAATCTGTCCCCAATGGCCTAAAGCGGTGCCATGGACATGGACGATCAACTGCAAAGTTCCGAATCAGTCTGTGATCCTTTCAACGTGGATTTAGTTCCCTAGCGTTGAAGAAAGATCGACAACAATCATTGGAATATATTGGACAGGAAACAGGCATTTCCCTTGACAGTGTCCAGAAAGTGCTCACTCAGAAGTAGGGAAAGAAGAAAGTCTCAGTAAAATGGATTCCTCATCTTCTGACTGAGGAACAGAGAGTAGCACACCAGCAGTGGTTGCTTTTAGTTAGTGTAACTAGGCAGGCCTACTGGAACGTTTTCACTTGAGAAGTTTGCCATTGGATTGGATGGAATTTCATATTTGCATGTCAGCATGATAAATTCGTTTTCAGAATGTAGCGACGAATTTTATGCAAGGCTGTGCTGTAGGACATTTTCTCACCTGCAAAACGTTTCTTGTGTCAAATGCTCGTTTCATCATCTTTACATAGCTGCGATCTAGTCTGTCAAACCGTTTCGCTTCCTGAGGTAGTTCCTAAAAAGAAGAGAGGATTGAAAACACTAAAATAACATTTAAAACGTAATAATTTACCTTGGCTGTCTCAGTAACACTAAAAACAGCTTCTAAATCCTGCCATAGTTCCTGAACTTCTACCCAAAGTTCCAAAACTTCTCCAACTTCCTTAAGCTTCTCAGCCCAAGATGCAGCCTCATCTCGAAGCGGACCTATGTATTTGGAAGTAAGCATTGTAGCTAGCATAGCTTGTGAGTCTTCTAACTGCTCCAACAGACGTTCCGTAAACGGTTTGTCCAATAAGATCGGTCCACGCCGTTTGTAGGGTTGGAAGGAGAGAACTTGCTCAGTCCACTCTTCTTCAGTCTGTCTCATTTTTATCTCTAATTCTTGCTCTTTCTGCGCGCACCAACAAATCTCCTCAATGCTTCGCTTGTTCCTGAAAATATCATGATGAAAACTGTTTTGTACTCAAATAATAAAACGTCAAAAAGACTTCTAGATTTCATTTCTTATAAATGGAACAGATTTACAAACAAATCGATCACACGGTTTGCTTCAATATATCAAACGTGTGTGTTCGAACTTCTTATATCCGGGAACCTTGGTACCAAATATCGTTCGAATCCTATGAATACGTACATGTGCACTGTATCATCACCCATAATATTCATCATTTTCAATATCTAAATGTCTACCAGCGAGCCAAAGTAAAATGTATCTAGAAGCAGTTATGTTCCATATATCAAGCTTCATTAATCCAGCCGGCTCCGTTCCCAGACCAATGGACGGATTAATAAGTCAAGTAGATTAATGAGACTCGACTGTTTTATGCTTAACTGACAATACCGTTATGAATGCACGTATGCACACAAGTATATTGACTATCAGCAGGTGGTTTCATTCTTATTTCATACCAAAGCATTTGTTTGCATGCGTTCTGATATATGAGTGATGAAACAAAATGGATACATGTATGAATCTAAATAATTTATGTGCAGTATATACTGTCTTTATGAATAAAACAAGCTTGTTCGCAGAAGATGGAGGAAGACAGTGTTTGACTGAACGATGCATGTAACTCAGGAATTCCAGTGTATTTGCAGATATCATCTACATGACTCATTTTTTTACAATAACATCGACTTTTCAATAGCAGATTGAGAGATTTGAACTGCTATAGATAATACTGTTATTGAGAGATAATTGAACTATTATCTTAAAGTTGCAATCTGCATGTCGTTAACCGCAAATTAAGATAAACTTTTGATATTTCCTAACAATCAAGTTCCCCTAAGTTGCGCTGTCAATCGCTGTCTCTCGACAAGGTGAAAGTTCGACCAAAATTTCAATTTTGGTCACTTTAACTTAAGTGAATTTTATGATTCGCTTTCTGTCACCTCATTGGATGTCATAGAGAGGATTGTGAAACGAAACGACGTGAATTCAATCAGATTTATCGCAAAGTCAGATGCGTCCGCCAGGATTTTCATTCCACAATGACGAAAAGTGGATGTAGACACTAAAGGGTGTGATATTGGCCAGGTTCAACTGTGTTAGAGAAAGTCGTTGAATGGTCTTTTCCACACAATCGGCAGTCGTTAAGAACAGAAAGTTCCTTTATTCATTTCCTGAAACAATATCATAAAAGAAAAATGCTCCTTTAACAGACATTTTGGATATTTAGATAAAACTTATCACAGCGAGACGATCATATACTTACTCAATCAAGCCAATCATCATGAGATCATTCAGGCGAAAGACATTTGCTTCCAATTGGAAAGAACTGGTGGTGACCTGCATCACTTGCAGCCAATGGCGATTGCGAATTTCCTGTGAAACAGAACATGGCGTTTTTTATCAGTAGCATATATTTGCAGCAACATGCTGATATTAATTGTTATTTATCTTTCTTTTGCTTCATCATTTCTTAACTAAAATCACATCTTAATTGTCACCAAAGAAACGTTGATTAATCAATTAATTTGAAATTCATATCACTATCTCTACGTAGAAGTCTGCTAATTGCGTTTAAACGCTTTAGACTGAATTTCCATCTACGTTGTCAAAATAAGATACAAAGCTTGTAATTAAGAAAGAATAAAAACTAGGTTTAATGAATCTTGAAACTCTAGAGGATTTACAAAAACATCGAGTAGCGCAATATCTTATGAATCTCCCATAATAAGGCAATCGCAAAACTACACGAACACTACGAGTGGAATGGGTAAAGGAGGTGGTTCTCATGCACCAGAGACAGAGATGAGAATACCAGAGATACATATCGATAGAGTGTTGAATACAAACTTATTTATGATAGCACGTTTGTATGTCTGCGTGCCGAGTGCCCGTAAAAGGGTTAATCAAACCTCATAATAGCTTTATTAACTACTTCTTAACTAGCTTTATTTTCTACTTCATTTATCACAAATATAATGAACTTTGAACTAACAATTTTTTGGGAGTTTGATGTTTAATTTTTACTTTTACTGCTTGTATGCCATTTTGAATCAGAATGTCTTTAAATTCGTCAATTTTCTTTTTTGCGCATCTTCATTGCTACACCGATAATTACTATCAGCATTCAAGTCATTATTCAAGAAATTGCTCTTTACGTGATTCGGCACAATTGAGTCCTACGTAGGGTTATGTCTGAGTAGCCAGGATTGTGACACCAAGCAAACTGAATTTCATTTTTTAACTATTATGACTTCATATGTAATAATGGCAACAATCTGTTGGGCTATGAACTATTGCTGACCAAGCGATATTATTGATCAATTGTGTCATTTGATTATGTACCGGATTTTGAACCTCTTTAAAATCCGGTCGGGGTCAGATTGATTCCAAATTGTAGGTCGTGTAGTTTGGCTATAGACGGGATTCACTCCGGAATTTTAAAATCTGGTGCATTCCTATTCATTTTTACATACAGTCGAATTCAGTGAAGCTAGACTAAGCCAACATTCACCCTTTACCTTTGACGCCAACTTCTTCAGTAGAGGAAGAATCTGCAGATAAGTTTGAATTTGATTCTTCATATCATTGTAAGCATCCCAATCCTTTAACTTGCTTGGTAGTGCTAAGCATTCATCCCAACAGCTTTCAACCTAAGAGCAAGAGTGAGGAACGTGATAAGTAAATATGGTATTCATGGATTAGTTCAGTAACTCACCTCTTTATGCATAGCATCCAATTCTACTTCAGACCACAATGTGCCTCTGAACCTCTCATCAAATTTGATGAATTTTTGAAACAAACCGTAGAGGAGACCCAACAATTGGAGTTCCTACAAAACGAAAACATCAAGGTAATGATGATCCCCTGAAGCTTGTTATTTTAAAATCATTCCATTGAATAGAATAGAGGTCTATTTCATGTTTTGTAGAATATCCCAAAACAAGTTCACACTTGTTGCACCGTTGGTGCACACTGTGTAATGCAGAATGTGCATACATGGAATATGTATATATCCCACTTCTATTTCATCTACTTTCAACTGTCCATTTCTAATGGACCGGCGCTGTGGCCTTGTGGTAGACTGTTGGCCCTGTGTCCGGGAGACCTTGGTTCAAGTCTTGGCCGTTCAAACCGAAGGCTTCTAAAAAAGGTACACTCTGCATTCTTGCTAAACACTCAGCACAAAAAGAATGATAGTGGGATAAATAACAACTCGGCCACATGGAGGAAGGGCTCTGTGCCTGATGTGCCTCCGAGTATAAACCATGTTCATTTATTTTTTCAATGGTCTCTCTCCGATCATCTTGAATCGTATGATGCTCTCCACATACTTGACGATAGCCGGCTCACCGGTCAAAAGGACATTCTAAATAAATGAAAATTAAATAACTGATTTTGGGCATCTCTCAACATGTAACATTTTGCAATCATTACCTCTCCAGTTTTATCCAGTTCAGGAAATGATTTGACAGGGATACCGAACAGTTTGGATACTGAGTCTAATGTCTTTCTCTTGGTATCGTATTGAGTGTACATCTTTTGGAATTCATGCAATCTCGCTACCGCCTCTGAAGGTGAAATGCCAGGTACAGCGGGTCCTTGCGCATCGAAAGAGTTCCGGAACTGTATCACTTCAACAACGAAGGTCTGAAATATACAACAACATATTAACAGCTTATCAAACAGATTGATCGGTGATTCAGTTTTCTATTCCTTTTTCAATTTATCAAAAATTGGTTCCCTTCTTTTGCACTCCTCTCAAATTCTTTGATGGTTTCAAGGTATAAGTAGAACTTGTAAGAGCTTGACTGCACACGGATGAATATGTAGATTAAAGGAACGATACACATAAATACAGAATTTGAATAAAAACTACTTCCTAGAAAATAATACCGGTACATATAACATGGAAATGTCAGGTTAGGATAACATATCGACAATAGTAGTTAGTGGGCTAAAGAGAGTGAAACAACACAGTGAAATACATAATTTAGGAGTCACTAGGAACGCTTCATACATGAATTCTACTTTATTATCTTTGAGCAGATACATGATATACTGCTCTATAGCGTCTGATAGCAATAAACACGTTCAAAGGGCTATGATTAAAAATAGCCTTCTACGAGAAGATGTTCTTATGCTGCGGATCATGCAAAATATACTCGTTGTTACGAACAACAATGGAGGGTATTAAAAGCATTGGTACTTGAACGGAACTTGTCACTTAACGAGATATAGAGAAGATGAAAGAAAGTTCCTTTTAGCTATCGATTGGTAACTTTGCGCAGATTTGAAATTTAGTCTTTAATTATGCAGAAAGATCATGGAAAATGATGGTGATTCAGTTCTATACGCTAAAATTGAAGACAATGCCGAATATCATTAGTTCTTTTCGTAGTGATCATATTCAAATTCACAGCGTAAATCATAAAGAAAAGCAAAATGTACGTTCGTGATGTAACGATATTGAGAAAACAAACCATTGTTCAAATGCTTCATTCATTCATTTCCTTCCCTGGCTGTGCTTGCAGTGAGAGAAATTAGATTTTACTAAAAATGAACAAAATGCATGGAACCTAGATGCAGTTTCAGCAATGGCTGATCAGATTATTAAATATCAATTGTATTTTAGGTCACAAAGTTATATTAGAATTTACGCTATTTAGCGTAAATAAATAAATTGGAACATAATTCATCATATTGAATGAAACGGTTATTTAGGTCAATTTCCAAATCTCAATTGATGAAGCAACGTAATTCACAATTATCCTACACTTACAATCATTAAATTCATTATTAAAAAATGTCCAAAAATCGCAAATTGATCATTATTAAGACAAGTGTTTGGTAAGACAAAGGATAATAAGCATCAGAGGAAAATCCAATAGTTCACCTAGATATTTTGACGTGCTCTAGAAATTTATAACTTAATTTCTCTCCTTGAACCTCCCAATAGTGCATTGCTGTCAGAGATGTGACTGTTGATCGGTATACCGGCACGTCGCCGGTAAATTTTGGACCTTTCACAGCCTTGACTGTTGTATTGTATTCCGATGCCGCGTGGTACTAAGGGTTCTTAACAGTGGAGGCTGAGAAATTCTGAGTCAAGCTTCTTTTATAGTCGTTGTCATTTCAACATTGAGTCACCTTTAAATTAAGTATACCTAATTGATAAAATGTACCACTCTAATATCTGAAAAACGATGCTTTTCATTAAATGTCAGCACTTTATTTTCTTTCTTGGTGTAGGGCCTCCCTCAGTATATTCTATGTAGTGAAATCTAAAAGCTCCCTTTCATTTAACCACGGGAGTGGAGAACGACTCAAAAGTTTCGGCTGTATTTAACCATCGACATCATTATCAATGCTGTTGTAAGATACACAATAGCATACTTTTCGATAGCGGTTAAGACAGCATTTTCTTTCGTAATATGGAAGACATGAAAATTAGGTTTCATCCGAAACATACAAATTCCATCTCTTCAGCTTATCGATGCAGTGAATATGTCAAAAACGAAACTTTTCGTTAACAGTTCATCTATCAATCAATGGGAAATCATCGATCTTCTACGTCTGCTCTTGATGAAATTGTTAGATACTCTAAGCTATTTTCTTAAAGACCACAAGCTATGGATGCCTTTATCACAAAAATAGCTATTTATATTGTAGATTCAAATCATCGTAAATATCTAATCCTCTGCATGTTGTCAACTGAAGCTACAAGGCATTGGCCACGATTAGCTGTAGCCTAAAATAGCCATCAGTCGAGCTATGTGTAATAAATAACTTGCCTTTGAATTTCATTTGCTAAATGAGAAGGTTTTGTATTTATGATGATATGCAAGTAAACTGTCCGCATTTTGAATAATCTCGAGTAGGTAAATCGGTTCAATGGTTCTACTAAGTAACAAGGCGTAAAGGCAGAAGAAGCATTTTGTTGTTTAAATATTTCGGAGAGATAATATTTACAAGATAAGGCCATTATGTGGGTTTTTGCCACAACAAATCAGTACTTTGGGTGCAAGATTTTGTTTGATTTTTGACTTTGTTTTTTGCATCAACTTGTGCCATGATGCTCATTTTTGTTTTGTCACATTTAGCAAAAATAAACATGCTTCTAGAGAGTGCTCATTTGGGCGACTTGTCATGTGTTTGATTTGGCTAATGAGCAATCAGTCATGCAGCAGTGACAATTGCATGAATTTGATTTCATTCATGACTCCAAGGCCTTAAAAATGCGTTTAACAACAGAATTGTCATCAAGCAATAACTGAAATTCAAGATAACGATAACAGTGAAACTAAAATGGATCCTCTCCGAATGGATGATAGAAAGCAAAGCAGCAACACAGCAATTCACAACGAGGCAATTATAGTTTCATATATTCTGCTCTCGAAATGCGATCAGATTCAATTCCAAGTCCATACTTACAGCACTTGTACCTCCATCTTCTCGATGACTTAAAAATGGATGAATTGATATCAAAGTTTTCACAAATAAAGGGGTCGCAATACTTCTGCATAAATAAGGTCGTAAAAATAAATTGCTCGTCCACTTGCAGCTTTATTGTTAATGCCTGTTGCGTTGCTCAAATATCTACTTCAGCGATCGAAACATGTGTGGTAGCTTGAAGTTGCGAGTGTATTTTCCACATGCAACCTGATTGGCAGCACCAATTAAGTTGCGAGTGCATTTTCCGCCTGTAGCCTGAGTGGCACCAATAAAGTTGCGAGTGTATTTTCCATATGCAATCTGAGTGGCAGCAACAAAGTTAACAAGTGAACGGGCACCATTGGAAGAGCATGTAATGATGATAAGCCAATTAAAGAAATCTAGCGAATTATTGACTTGCAGGATAATATTGGAAATCACGGAAAATCAAGAGATAATTATTTATATTGGCAACTGTTATATCCGGCTATTGAAAAAAAGTGCTTCTTGAATTATATATCTAAATGTGATCAAGAAATAATATTGAATTATTAAAGACGGGCTTCTTTTATTCTAAAAGATCTCTTTTAATTTCCCCCTTCAACAAAATCGAATAGGATGCGCATGGTCGAAGGTGATTTATCTCCTAGATGGAGAAAAAAATCGTATTGGTCATCAGATGATGACGTCATCCTGCCAATGCGAGTGGTGGGAAGTGACTTACTTTAATGGAATCTATTTTCCCTCTCTCATATCACTCAAATCTAATTCAATCTATTCGAATGTAATTTTAGAATAAAACAAATAAGTTAGAGCGTGTACGATAAATTACAAACAAAGAATTGATGGAAGCTGGTCAAATTTCTGTGTGTACTTGGATCCCGTTGCAAAGTTAATTGATAAATTCACTGACTACTGTTATCCATTGGGATATGAGTAAATTGATTTGACAGAAAATTCTGCGATGTTATTAAACGACGAAGCTATTAACTCTCATAAGCGAGATCTTCATCCCTTTACATGTGCCCGTACATCTCAATGCACCGGTTAGAAGAGCGAAGGCCTCAACTTCGTCGATGGTTCATCTCCACTGTGAATATTGAGACGCACGGATTTTCTGTCATTTTAATCTGTGAATTTATTGGCATCCGCAAGCTGACATTTTTGCTCTGACACATGAAAAGTGTGGAAAACGATGCAAACATTCCATTGAGATATTGCATCTCCTTCAGATTGCATGGGCAATGTGACGACATCAGACTGATTTAGGCAATAATCTATGTAACAAAGAATTTTCTAATGAGTGATCTAATTCATTCCCCATAGTGTAAATGAATGAGACAGAAATATGTCGCAAAGAGTGTGCTATCAATTCATGAACGGTGTATAGCCTATGACGTTACCATTGTGATTAAAACATCTGATCTGCATCAATACTGTCATAAATTCATTCCCGATAATTTTCTGGTGGCTAGAGGAGTCGATGGAAAGATGTTACTTTACTTTAGAGAATACATCTTCAATGCGGATGTACGGGAGAAATTTAAAACCGTAAAAAATCCGGAGTCGCATTAGCGGCGGGGATCTCACTATATCTCTATTGAAAATGGTTAGGAGATTCATCGTTTCTGGAGATCAGAAGTGCAGTGTGAATTCATTTCACATCATATTTAATGTTTATTCATGTATGTCTTTAAATATCGCAGTTATGACTATGCTTTCTACTTATTTGCACACTTCTATAAAAAAATATTGAGACATCATCATAGGCAACATAGAAATCCGACTTTATGCTTTAGTTTGTGGATCTTAAGAGGAATCAAGTGTGTGAAGTATTCAATGGTTGTAGGTGCATTGTATCAAGTGACATCATATTCGCTATTTAATCAAAAAACTTTTTTTCTTTAAGAGAAATGGTGATAACCGTGAGTCCTTGAATAATACACTTGCAAGATATCGATGCCTAAATATTGTCCATCACTGGAAGCCGCCTTCGTTCAGGTACTGGTGCTGCGATGGTGCTACAGATAAATTGTGTTGCCCGTGTGTTTAGGTCTAGAGATGACATTTCTCAATACTGATGTACGATCTTCAATTTTCCATTGAACATAGTGCAAACTAAAGTAAACATTCTGGCAAACTAGAACATGAACAACACATTAACCGCATGCAGTCAGCAAATTTAGATCGTGTGGACTCGAAGTGTGTGAGTAATACTTCCATTTGACGAATTTATCATGGAGGAAAATTGAGTTGAAGATATGTACTCTTCACTTAACAGGCCTGCCTGCAATCTGACTGTTGAGATTTCGCATGTTCACTCATTCGAGCTGCTTCTGCAATGCGCGCGCTTGACCAATCACACAAGCCAAAGAGAGACGAAACTTTATATCGATCTCTATAACTTGCTACCGTTGCATGCAGTTGCTGGGATAGGATTATGTCCGCTCTAGACTAACCCACACGCAAATGAATCTATCTCTGTGGACAACGCTTATCCACGTGATATTGCTTTCAGTGTACATGTCCGTTCTAGTCCTTTGATATCATAAAAGTCGGATTTCTATGGGTCAAATTCAAGAGCGATCAAATAAATCGGAGGAATAAGAAATTTAGATTAAGTAAGTTGTTATAATTCAAAGGGTATCATAATTGGGTAGATTGACAAAGAAAGTAAAATTTAAATAAGACACGATTATTTCAAAGCCTTAATGGTAAGTCTCGAGGGGGTCCGATCACAGGAATCATTCACACTCTTACCTTCACTTGCTTGTCGAGTTCTTGTTCAAAGGCAACTCTACGTTCCTTCAGGAGTTGGGCACGAACGCCCTCAGCCATCTCGATAAGATTCTGCCATTCAGTTCTCAAGGCATCCACTTGTGCTAACTCACTTCTCGGTAGACGCATGTTGTAACTCTTTAGAGCAGCATAAGCGTTCTCAATCGGCAGATAGATGCCGTCAATGATATTTTCTTTGTCTCGCAGTTCTTCCAGAAGATGTAGAGTGCTGTTGAGTTGATCTAAAGTCGATACGTATATTTCCAAACGCTGATAAACGTTGACACGATAACCAATGGCATCGGTAAGTTGTCGCTGAAAATATATTGGACGATTTTATGTCATTAGAATGCAGGGACGATGCGTCCATTTTGCATGTGAAAAATCTTATGAGTAAATTTTAGGATGCAATTGCTTTTGAATTTCAAAAGTTTTTGCTTGCATTTTGACCTTCTGAAATAAATGAAATTTGTGTTTGTAGTTTCGTTACTATCAGAAGAGGCACATGGATTTGTATTTGCTATAATATATATTTGTTTCAAGCCTGGTATGAATCGGTTGACAAGAGTCATGACGGAGACATTTTTATAACACAATAGACCAATTACCATAGTCTATTCATCTATTTTTCAAAATATCTTATCAGACGGTTTTATATCATTCAGAAATCAAGTTTACATAATCTTATTTAACTGAAGTCGCATATATTTGAGTTTTACACTTCTAACAGAACGATGCGCTTCAACAATCTCCTGTGGTTGACACTCACTCTCGCTTCTTCATGCAAAGCAGACGCAAACGTCTCCTTCCAAGTCACCGAGAAGCCTTGGAGGACATTCTTGATCAATTTCGACTGCAGGCAGACACATCCGCACTGTAAATCATCGGGAATGCTTGTAATGTTGTTCTCTAAACGCACAAGTCTGAAATAAATGACAACATGAAATGAAGATGATCTCTAATGAACTGAATCCAATTCAGACTCACCTGAGGACCTCTTGTGTGAGCTTATGATGAGATGGTTCGTGACTTTTGAAATCTGCGAAATTCCCATTAAGATTATCCTTCCAGAGGAAGTCATACGAGGCGATGTGAATTAGATGTTTCTTGACAAGAGGCTGTATCTCTGCAAGCACGAAATGAGAACGATATTATTATAGGATTGAGGCTCTGTATGTCTGAAATCTTGCTTATGAACCTACCATGTGTGATCTCCTGAATTTGAGAAGTCAATGCCGTGATGCATTTATCCTCCGTCAGCTGCTCGTGATATGCCTGGCCAATTGATGATCCATTCATCCATTCAATAGCTGGAAAGATGTTTCATTGATTAATGCTAAACACTTTGATATCCCACTTCAACATTATAATGATGAACCTCTCTTACAACCTTTCTCTTTACTGACTAGGGATCAAGATCCACAGACTATGGCCAATGTTGGAATTGACGAGATCCCAGAATGATGTACGGTGTAGGGAAACTTGGGATTCTAGTGGGTTAGATTACTACTAGAATCCTGCAATTAGAATGAGATGCTCTGGCGTTACATCTCCGACAGCTGATTTTTGTCTTACAGATAAGATCTGCAACAATGAAAGCAGTGTTGAATGATTCTATGCAAATAATAATGTATATATTTATATCCCACTTTCACAAGAAAGTTCAAAGCGGTCACATATATCTTAAACAAATGGCTTTTTGGAGTCATTTTGAAGTAGATGTTTATATGAAAGCGAACGAATGCCAGCTGGCATTTTACTCCAACAAGCTGCAGCAGCTACCGAAATGTGCGATCACCGTGAGTGATGTCGGTAGTCCAAGGGATCTCCAGAGAACTGCTGTTATATACAACGCTTCTCATGCTTGTCCTGCTTTGCTCATGAAGTTGGATTTCACATTAATTTACCTTTTTCGATTGACGCACACATTGCTGGTTTTGTGCATTCAAAAGTCTCTATCTAGTATAGATATAGGCCAATAATAATATTTGTATTTGAAATCAAATACATAGCCCAAAATGGAGGGCACAGACATGAAATGACATACACGTAGATGGAAATGCATGTACTGCTAGCATGATTTGTCGTGAGATCACATAATTCATGAAAGAAAAGAAAAGGATGTTACCACATATCAAGTTTCATGAAAAGCATTTGAATGACATTCTTAAATTTAGAAATAGAGTTGACGTTTATATCACCATCAGACATGTTCCAATACTTTGTGATTGTTACAGTGTATAGAAGTTATGCTGATAATTGTGTTGGCCGAATTCTGAATATATACGGAGATGATTACCACGAGTTCGTGAAGCAGTAATAAAATGAAAAAAGTCATCAGCATTAATGTCAACCAGGCCATGAACAATCTTGTACATGAATATTAGTTGATAGTGAATTCTGCGAGCCTTCAAGGATAGGAGATTTAGTTCTTTGAGTCTTTCCTTTGAGTTTTATGATCAATAGATATATAGCACACTGATTCCCAAAATGCAAGAGAACTGCTCGCTATTCAACGGTCAGGTACGAAGGCTAGACATGGAATGTAGAGCATGCAGTGCTTATGCTGGATCTGAGCCGCTTGATATTACACTGGGTCGAGTGATAAAGCGTCTAACTCGTTTTTATAAAAAACATATGCTTACATCACTCAATAATTGTTGTAAACTCAATCAACCTACGAACACAGCTGCGAGTTGAGCATTCACATCACTGACTGCTAATGCAAAGAAAAGAAGCAATATACGGCTCGCACGACACCATACAGGCTATGAGGAAAGACGCTCTGAAGTGTATGGTTCCATCCAGCATTCATCAATTATTTGAATAGCTTTTTTCAAAATTCTCATCAATTGTGGGTATGTCTGATCTTCTTGCCTGATTCTAAGTGACATTTCTGACAATTGCGCTAGTTTCTCTGACAATTTTACCAATGTTGGCCAATGGTTCTGCTGACTTTCAGTGACACTCATCGGATTCGTCTACATGATCAAAAGAGCATAATGTCAAATCACTGTACATATGTCATTTCATCAGGAGACAAAGCTATGGACAATTAAGATCATATGCCCATGGCATTTTTTGTATCTTTTGCATATAGAAGCTGCTGTTTAATTGAGACTTTCGATAATTAAGACATTGAAAGCATGGCATTATGGTTTTAATTAACGAGCTCTGACTGTATTTTTCTTTTCATCTTGCGCTTAATCATGTATATTTGTCTGAGTGATACATGCATTTACATGTTTATACATGACAAAGTGCTGTTACATTGATGAATTAAATAGTTACTTACTTTGTACACTACATGGCTTTCCATGTTACAGGCAGGCTACATCTAACTTTGGCGCTGCAAGTCAATTTCATTGCTATTTATGTTATTTATGTAGGAGTATTAATTTGGTTCCATCCTGCATATTAGTATTATTCCTATTCATAACACAAAGTTCTATGATGGACTACTGCATGTCTAGAATGAAGAGCTCATTGTATCTATACTCACATTTTGAAAATCCGACGATATCACTGCTGAGCTCATCGAGAATTGACTGAACAACGTTCATATCTGGGTCAATTTTCAATGAAGGAATGTCATATTTCACCACCACTTCGAATCTGTAAACAGAATGCTATGTTATAATTGCTGCTTGAAATAATATCTAAATATTGGAAAGACATGCCGTCAATACAAACTTGCGAGCATGTCTACATCAGTGTCTACATATTTCTTATTGCCCCACCTTTATTAAAATTCGATTGCTTGAATTGCATGCAATCATGTGCATCTTAATATTTTGCCTACTTCATACTGAAACCAAAACCAAAAATGGCAAGATATAGGAGTGAAAAGGAAGTTCAGTACCAGGTTCTACAAGAAGCTTCTGATTTCCTTTGTGCTTAAAAAATCGAAAGTAAATGGAAAAAAATAAACTTCAAAAAATTGGAAGTAATTCCATCAATCCACTCAAACTTTACATCATTTTGTAAAAGAGAAGCAGACCACAGTCTAACGAAATTCGGGTCTATTCGAGTTGTGATACGGGTGAATAATTCGACTGTTTCATCCGAATAATGGCCCGAATTTTTCGGGTGGAAAATATTCGGGCCAATTCAGGTGCAATTCAGCCTATTCCCAGTCAGCCTCTCAGCGGCATATAAGCCACTGCATGGTCTTTAAAATGGAAAATTGTGGTGATACGGATAGAAACTATCGTAAATCATCCAAACAACAATGAAATTCTAAGCAATTAATTAACTGATAGCAAATTATAGAAGATCAATTGATTTTTCATTATCTTTTTAAAGCCGTCATATTCTAATTTGACTTTAGAATGCAACATAAATCAGAATATTTACCTGAGAAGCGAAATCTCCTCCATCAATTCCTCCATTTGCCAGCTCATATTCGACAATAGGGAAAGTCGAGATAACGTGACAGGTTCACGTGCTCCGACACTAGATGCTGATGACTGGCGGCCACTAGTTGCACGACTTTTAACACTCGGTGCTGCCGCTGAGGTGGGCCTGGACACCGGATCAGAGCCTTCCGCAGGAGACTGTCGTGAGGCTGAGGCATAATCTACGTCCACATCGACTTGAGAAGCGACTGCAGACGCTACTCGCTCTCTATCACAGCCAGAAGCTTCAGCGACGGTAACCAGGGAACGGATAGTCGCCTTCAGAATGGCTGTGTACAATTCCACGAAAAAGAGGTCTGCAAAATGAATATAGAATGTTCAGCATGCCACTGTCAATTAGTCGTATAATTCGTTAATTTGAATTGATCGTGATGCATCAGCAAAATAGCCTACATAAGTCTGCGTTTTTTCCATGATTCATACAGAACAGTGGTCGCACGGAATCCTAGCAATTTCATCATTGATTGTCATCATTATAATTTTCATAATTTCATCTGATATCGGTTAAATTTATTGAAATATCGAATCAATTATATTTCATAAAACAACTCAATTTTTGGAATGATGGTTCATAATCATCGGATGCACTCTTGCAAACACGTCATCAATTGTATTTATTTAAGTTTTATTCATCAGTCAAATTTGAGGGATGTGATTGCCGCTCGAGGGGCGCCGAAAGAAAGGTGAGAGGGGGCGCCAAAGTGTGCCAAATCCCTATGAAAGGGGCACCAATTTTACCGTCGTGTGCAAATCACGAGGATCTCAACGCGGGCGCCCTGGAGTTTGAGGAAGGCATCTTATATCTCTATGAGGGTGATTTTAAAAATAGGAAAGAGCTACCCTCCGACCTCCCCCTTTAAGATAGTATTTTGCCATTCAAAATTATTTTTAGGAAAATTGGGAAATTGAAAAAAACGTGAGCACCGAAGGAATTCCTTCAAATGAAGGCAAAATATCTGAAGAGCTAGGAATTGAGATATCATTACAGAGAAATCCAGCAATTCCTCATTGTTTAGTCTATAGAATTCCCCCATGCTGTGATACATTTTTGTATTAAAAACGGTTTGTATGTCACACCTTGAAAATGGGAATCGCGTAGAAACACCGTAACACATAGCTTTTACAAGAAATAATTAATTTTAACAGACGGAAAATAGCTGCGCGTCTTGGTGGATAACAACGTTCAGCAAATATTTTGCCCGGTCCACCCAGGCTTAATAGATAATTGAAATATAACGGATATTTTATACAATTACTTACTTGTTAATTCTTTGAGAATAGTGTCCTCTTCACTGCCATGTACTATCTTTCCTGTGTGTGTCTGAAATAAGAGAAAGTGTCATTTTACTTTGATCATCGCCCTTATCGTCGATAATTTACTTAAAATAGTTTTCTGCCTAAAACTGTGTTATTCTTGGATGTGATTTTGCATAGTATAGCCAATGGTGTTAGTTCGAAAGTTGCTTCAGATAACGAAGATGTTTTTATTACATGAAGTGAACTTGAAAAGCCCGAAAAGATTCGCATCATTAATCAACTAGGTCATAATCAATTTAACAGTCAGTTAGTGGCATCCCATGCATCCGTCTTCGCATTTATTTGCGGATGCAACTGACTCCAGTCCTCTCTTTCCACATCTGTGTCCTTAGGATGTACATCCCATGTCAAATTTTGATACTTTTTTCATTGACAGCTAGGGACCGTCGCGAGGTGAAAAAGGGTCATTTTGTCAATTTTCGTCAATTCGAGTCAAAATGATCTTTGATGTCACTATGAACCCTCGAAATGACTTTAACTGTATATAATAGGTAAGGGTCACATTTTTATCTGTTAGTGATATAATAAACATCCCTAATGCTTAAATGCTTAATTTCGGCTTTAATTTCTTAAAGTGATATTTTATGGTCTGGTATAGGTACAGAAGCAGGTCAAGCGTTGCTAAATGGTCATGTGATTGTAAATGGCTGCTTTGATTTTCGACTGTAAAATCCCAATTTCTCCCAAAGGCATAATTAACTCATAATTATAATTATCGGGGTCTTGCAGATGTGATGAATAAGTTAGGTATTATATACAACAGCTCTTGTGCAAGTTATGTAAAACATAAAAATTTGGCTTTCTGATGTAGTGAATAACTTATTCATAACCTATTTTCAACAGCTCGTGAATAACTTAAATATCTATGGTAATTGTCACGAAATAGTTGTGACGTTGCATCTGATGTATCAGTGATGTATAGAGTGACGATTGTTGTCATGGCAATGAATCGACATTGCGCACGTTTGACGAATCAATCCTGCCTTGTGATTGTGATTCCTTCAATGTTTGGAATTTCAACGTTCACAAGCATCGAAAAAATGAACAAGCGAGTTAACTTTACTAATGCCGAGAAAGAATTGTTTTCTTCAATTATTCAAAATCACAGTGATTGAAGATAAACGGAAAGCACCGCACACTGAAGACAGAAAGTGGAGAAGGATCACCCAATGCTTCAATGCGGATGAGAACAGAGGTGAACGCGGTTAACCGGTTAACCGCGGTTAATTTTTCATGACCCGGTTAATTTTTTGGTGCGGTTAACCGCTACATTTTTTACTCTAAACAGTCTTTTCAGACTTTCTATACTTTTTCTAGTGAGATTAACCTGCTGCCATCGTCCTGAATAGTAGTATTTTGTCAAGATTGGTCTCTGAACCAAAGTCTTAATAGAAGCAGCAGTTGAGACTTGACTACAGACGAGCGTCAAAATTTACGTCAGTCAATAGATATCTCACAGAAAAACGAACGCAGGAATCGAAGTCGCTTAACACCTGCACCAGATGAGTCACCAGGCGTTGAGCGAGGTGATGAGACGCTGATCTTGAGGTGGGATCTTGATGGGATCTCGAATAATGTAGCGACTAGCGAGGTCATGACTCATTTCAATCATTGTAATTTCGTCGTTAAACCTCGGTCGTCATTCCTTCGTGAACAGTCATAGAATGTATCGCGTTTGGGACAACTTCAAGCTTGTCACTATTGACAACAAAAAGTACGCAAAATGTAATTTGTGTGAAAAGAAGTACGTATTTTCATCTGGGACTGGAACCCTCTTATATCATATGAAGAATCAATATCCTCTTTTCAACTTGAACGACAATCCTGGATCATCCGTATCAACGCCTGTTCGTGATGCATTCGGAAGAAGAACGAATGTCCGAGCAGCCGTCGAGGAAATGAGGGAATCGACACAAGTAAATATGGACGAATGGTTAGTGACATCCAAGTCCAGAACATGCTCAAAAGAACGAGCCATCGACATCACCAAGCTCATTGTCTGGTGAGTTTACTCTGTGACTACATGTAGGCCTACATGTATGTTAGAGCTTCATTTTCAACATGAGCCTACTTCTTTTCGTAGAAAGGTTGCGATATTTTCAGTGTAATATTTTAAATAGTCTATGTTTTAAATATGGATAAATGTAACAAAGTGTATGTTTTTTAAATGACAATATCTAATATCTTGGAGCCACCTCATATTTAGTAACTCTGTAGGCTTGTTTTTCAACGTGTTCCTTAATATTTAAGCATAAACCATGCATATAGGCCTGTTATGCACTAAATTTCATTAAATCAATAAGACTTGTTTTTCGCAAATATGGTGGAGAGCATGGACAGGTATTGCGCAGCCCATAGGCCTACAAAATACCAAAAGAGGAACAGCAAGTAATGATTAGTAAGCCCTCCTATCTTATGAAATAGATGATGACGTTATTTAGCGGTGAAATCTGTTTGAACCCTACACAATGACTATTTTATTTTATCAACTATGACTGACCTTTCTCAATCATATTGAGATGAACGCCAGGGACGTGGTCGCCCATGATAGGGCGGGGAACCTATACTCAAATTTCTGAAATCTTGTGTTACAATACTGCTTGTTTTAGCCTACTTGATTGATAAATTGTGAAGAAGTTAGAAGTACGACGAGGCCGTAGTACAATGCATCGGTACATAATCTCTTGCTTAGTCGGTACATACATGTAAATACGTAGTATGTCAAGCACGAATAATATTCTTACTGGTAGACAAAATATGGATTTATCAAGAATTAAGACACATTTTCAAAATGAAAATGAGAGTAAACATTTTGTATAGTGAAATTTCTATCCTATTTCAGATGTGTAACTACTGATATGCAACCGTTGACATTCTGTGAGGATACCTCAATGAAGGAACTGCTTCTCTATCTCGAGCCGAACTACCAACCTCCCTCGCATACAACTCTGATGAGACATATTAACACAACGTACGATGAAGATCTTTCTCAACTCAAACAGAAGGTAGAAACGGATGGATTGACTTCTTCCACTTTAGTGAGCATCACAACAAATTGCTGGACTAACAGACAAATGTCAGCATTCATGACCATCACAGCTCATTGGATCGATCGATCTTGGCAGCTTCGAAATGCTAATTTTGGTAGTCCTTTGTTAACGCAGCAACACACCGGTGACAATTTAGCTGAAACCATAGATGAAACTTTGAGTCCTTTCAAAGTAAACGCCTTCTGTACAACCCATGACAATGCGAGCAATCTGAAGAAAGCGTTGGATTTGTCCTCATCAACAAAATACCATATCGGATGCCTCGCTCACCTTCTTCAGCTCTCCATCAACGATTCTTTTGAAGAGGTAGACGAAGTAAAGAATTGATCAACAAAGTCCATACTGCAATTTCGACAGTCCACAGATCCATAACGCTGACTTCGGAATTTCGGACCTACAGGGCACAGTTATGCAGGGATCACGATAAGTGCGAGCTTCAAAAGCACAATAAAACGAGGTGGAACAGCACTGTTGTCGTGCTTCAAAGCTTTTCAAAGTTCTTTGATGCATTTGACTTCCTTGTAAAATCAACACCTGTACTCAACAATGTGGAAAAATGTTCGCTGTCATTTGGTTCGCATGAAATCATCGCAATCAAGGAGATGATTGCTCTGCTTGAAGACCTGAAGATGACAACAGATGAATGGCAAACAGAAACATCTGTTAGTGTCTCAGAAGTTTATCCGATCATGTTTTGTCTCCTGAAACGACTGCAGCTGAAACCTTGCGAAACTGCTACGGCCAAGGAGTTTCAATCACGTCTGCTGATTAATCTTGCGGAACGATTTTCCGTGGAGGACCAAGAGTTCCTTGGTTCCATAAGTGTTCATGTCATGGGATCTTTCTTGGATCCCAGGTTCAAGAAGCTGACATTCTTGTCTCGCGAAACAAGATTGAATGTTCACGCGACAATATTGGACGAAATGAGAAAGATATCAGTGAATGTGGATGAAGAAATAACAGAAGTCGAACGCGACGACACGTCCGGAGCACCAAGTTCAAAACGATGCAAGTTACTTACGCTGCTTGATGACGATGTGATTGAAGAGAAAGTATCAAAAGAAGAGGATGAGCTGGATAGCTATATACAAGTAAGTTCAAAAAATGCATGATCTGCAACAGGAATGCATTGGAAATTTGCTGACATGAATTTCATAAATCTATGTAGGGGAATATGAACTCTGCAATAGGCTGTTTGACTGAAGTTGCAAAAATAATATCAAGACGTCTACGATGTTAAAAATTGTACTTTACTATCTCAGTGAAAATACATGTTGTTTTACTTTTAATTATAATATTTTGTCATTTTTTGTCAACATTATACTCTGTTGTAACATTATGCATAACTGATATTATTCATGATAATGTTAATTGCCCACATGGAGTTGCATTTTGATAGCATTGTTTGTTGTTCGATACAATGTTACAGACCTACTATATATTGGATATTGTGGTATATCGACGATGTCTATAATGTGCACAATCTTTATGACGTGAATCACAGGGTTTGGAGTTTTCATCCATTCAAACATTATATCATATAGGCTAGACATGATAGCATGACAGTTATAAGCCTATGTTATACCCGTATATATGATTCTTAGTATGCATGTTGTGACACTTGTTCATCACCCTAAAATTCAATTCTTACAGGGTTTGATTAATGCTCTTTCATCTTTTTTCTTTTCAGGCACAAGGATTACCTTCACAGTCAAAGGATCCACTTTCATGGTGGAGAATCAATCAAGCGAAGTTCAGAAAGCTTTCGTTGCTTGCGAGAAAGTATCTGGCTATTCATGCTACGAGTGCTGCCTCCGAACGAGTCTTCTCTGTCTTCGGCAACATTTACCATGAAAGGCGAATGGGACTCACAGCTGAACATGCACAGCAGATATTGTTTTTGAGTCTGAACTCCAAGAAGTCTTCTTGAGTTGAACGAATACATGTTTTCAAATTAAAAATATCATTCTTTTTTTCTGCCAAAAAAGGTCCGTACCGTACTTATTATGTGCGTCCACATACATGTGAATCACCTAATTTTTTATCCTATCCTACCATTCATGCGCCTACATACTGTAATTTTGTCATAATTTGCACGACTGATGCGCATTCACTATTTATAATTCACATAGAAAAAATGAATTTTGTCATCATAGCAAGATTAGCAACATCATCATTTATTCCGTTCACGACTATGCAGTTAGTAGGCCTATAATTCACGCTATAGCGGTCCTAATCGTTCGCCGTTTCTTCTGTGATTTAACTCGACTTTCATTAGCCTATAACAAATAAGGTCTATTGCCTATTATCAAAATTCCTCAATCTCAGCCTATCTATACTCACATATTGGTAGGCCTATATACACGTAGATGAAGATGATTGGTTTCAGTTATGTATTTTGAGACTGAAATTTTGAAACCCACAATTAACCGCGGTTAATTTGGCGGTTAACCGGTTAATTTTTTTCTTGACCGCGTTCACCTCTGGATGAGAATGTTCAACCGCGTGATGAGTCCTTCTGTCCTTGAATCTGCAACGTAATCCAAATTCCAAATAATCCATTTTTTTCTTGCACTGCTTCCGTTTTTGGCGCTACCGATAAGTGAATCCGCTGAAGTTTACCTCCTTCAACCACATCAAAGAGTCGATTGGCTTCTTATTCCTGCTATCACTCAGGAATAACTTTTCATATGGACAGAATAGGTGTTGATTATGTAGGAGATATGCAGCACCTATTATACAAGACATCAGAAAGACCTACTATTTATGTCAAAGCTTTCGTTTAATCAATACCTGATTAATCATCACATCAGAAAGACGCTTAATCAACACCTCAGCGTTTGTTTCGTCATCGAGATTTCCCTCTGACGTCACATCTCTATTTTTATGATGTTTTAACCGGAAGCTTCTTATTCAACAGATCAGAAAGAGATATTCAAAAGCTTTTTCTAGCTTTTGATTATCTCAATTTATTCATGACATCAGAAAGAGTTTATTCAGGAGCTGTTGATTATCGTGACTCATTTACTTATTTTAGCTGATGTTTATGTTATTCAACACATCAGCAAGACCCCGTATAACTCACAACTTCATGATTATAAAAGTAGACAAGACATTTTACGCGCGCGCAAAATCCCTAAAGACGCTGCAATTATGAAAAATTTAATTATATATGTAAGTATTTCATGGAATGGGTCTACTCAAGTCAATATATCAATTTGGAAAAGCCTGTAAAACATGTAAGCCTATGTCGTAAAAGTGAAACATCGAGGAAAAATTCAAAATCAAGAATTATTCAAATGGCGATGTCAAATAATCGCATTCAATTTTCGATAGCGCCTGGTAAGTGATCGTGGAGCTCAATTCTAGAACTTTTTCATCGACTTTGGGCCGCGTTCACTTATGCTGTGGGAATTAATTATTGATTCGCTATCAATTTGCCCGATCAATGCTTACCACTTTTCCTCCTAAGACGGATGCAACTTCACGGATGCTGATCTCAATCTGTTTGATAGTTGATTGCAGCTCTTCTTGTTGTTCCTGAATGTATGTCCTGGACATGGCTAGGAACTCTTCTGGCGGCTAAAAAAGAAAAGTAGATTTACCTTGGAATCATGTTTGAGGTTTACTTGCTGCTACTTACCCATTTTCTATCTAATGCCTCTGTCAAGTTGAAGAAGCTCATGCTGGCTATCTTCTCCAATCCCTTCACAATATGATCTTTGAGGATTGAATTGATATGTTCCAGTGTTCGATCCAAAGAATTTACAGCTTTCCTCAAATTGTATAAGAAGGCATCTGAAAATTGAAATAATTTCCATTGCATAATACGTAAATCCTGTCTTAAGTGATTACAGGGATGTGAAGCTGGACGGCTCTGTTTGAAGTCGTTGAAAATGTGCTAACTACATACTGCCGCCTGAAGATTCTTTAAGGTTGGACATTTGATTAATATCAAAAGACTTGATGAAACACCACATCAATAGTATGTACTTATATAAAATTTATTTTCTAGTGCTTTCAGCTGTGCAAGTTTGGAATTTCTATGATAAAGTATTTGGATTATGCCCTGACTATGTACGTGAATTATCCGGACAGGACCATGCAGAAAACTCCAGATCGGTCTGCCTCAATAGGAACTTTTAGACCGAGGCTCACTGAGTTCGGGCCTCTCGGCCATTTTAAGTAAGTCTCGGCCAATAAGATACTCCGTGAAGTCATACTTTCACATTGGATTTTTTCTAATATATCTAATTTGTAAAATTTGTCAATTAAAAAACAAAACTCTTCAACGGGAGGTACTTCTTCATGCCTTAGCGTAGACGTTCAAACATTTAAAGAGGATCATACACTTACTGAACCGATAGCGGCAAGGTCCAGCCCCACCTAAGAAGCACCAATTGAATCAAAAATGGACTATAGTGGGCAAGTCTCCACACAGATCCCGTCAAGTTTAGTTTAAAGAAGCCCTGTGACAGTCAAAAAGTTTCACACGCTACGACCATCTAATATTTGCCACTGGGAACCTACCACCTGTCTGTCCGCTTAAGGGCAAACCAAATGTTGTGTTGAATAGTATTGCGATGATGAATTATTTAAGTTATGTTCAATATGTAGGATTCACTATAGAAATGTCTAAGTTACAATTTCACCAAGTTAATTATAATTGAACAGTTCTAAACTTAGTTGTGACTGTTCGAGGCGAGTTGTGGTTTCACATCATTGCGACTTATACATGAAATTAAATGAGTTAGAGATGATAAGCAGCAGATATCATCAATTGGATCAATGATGTGAAAAAAATCAGCTTTCTCTCCCGAGTAATTTAATGCCACAAATAATTACGAATAAAAAATATGTACACAGCCGACGTTTCGGGTCCAGACTCTTTCTCAAGGCAAGGCAGCAATAAAATGACACTGTCTAAACTGGCTCGTTAGATACGCAGTATAGCTCCGGTTGTCTCATGATGTCTGTTCATTTTAGGATGGCACTTATTGATTAATCGCGATTCCACCACGCTTGTTTCAACAGGATCATTTAAGCAGCGAAGAAATTCAACATCAAAATCATCAATCGAACCGTTAACAAGACAGGTCTTACTGTGTTCAGACAAAGCACTTAGATCATTTTTATTACGAATACTGAGACTGTGTTCGTTGTATCTAATGTAGAATGGTCTAGCAGTTTTGCCTATATATTTATTACCACACTTTCTACAAGAGAATTGATATACAACACACGATGTCTCACAGTTATGATTTTGGGATAGCTTGTTGCATATTCTACAAGCTAATATGCAACAAGCTATCCCAAAATCATAACTGTGAGACATCGTGTGTTGTATATCAATTCTCTTGTAGAAAGTGTGGTGATAAATATATAGGCAAAACTGCTGGACCATTCTACATTAGATACAACGAACACAGTCTCAGTATTCGTAATAAAAATGATCTAAGTGCTTTGTCTGAACACAGTAAGACCTGTCTTGTTAACGGTTCGATTGATGATTTTGATGTTGAATTTCTTCGCTGCTTAAATGATCCTGTTGAAACAAGCGTGGTGGAATCGCGATTAATCAATAAGTGCCATCCTAAAATGAACAGACGTCATGAGACAACCGGAGCTATACTGCGTATCTAACGAGCCAGTTTAGACAGTGTCATTTTATTGCTGCCTTGCCTTGAGAAAGGGTCTGGACCCGAAACGTCGGCTGTGTACATATTTTTTATTCGTAATTATTTGTGGCATTAAATTACTCGGGAGAGAAAGCTGATTTTTTTCACATCATTGATTCATTATGGTCCTCCCGCCTTCAGCCATCTCTTATATCATCAATTGGGAAACCTGAACAGCAACAGCATTTGACTGGCGAATTTGGGATTTCAAACTGGGTTCAAATCCCAGCTGGCAAGAATTTTTCGTGATGATGCCAGGAAAAGACGCAATAAGATATATTTTCGAGAGATGAGAGGTGAATGCCGGAGGCAATGAATTCGTTTATCTAACTATTCGTGTGAGACATCCATGATAGACATGCTCAGACATACCGATATTCATGTTATTCCATGCGATGGTGCTCAATCCAGGTTGGAAGGCGGATCTTGCAGCTTCCACATGACGAGTGTAAAACATCTGCAAGTCAGGGGGAATCTTGGCAAGCACACGTTTGAAAAGATCGAGGCATTCCTGCAGGTTCTGCGTATACACTTTGAGTCGCAATTCTTGGTTCAAAGCTATCTGCGCTACCTCGGGGATTTCAACGCCGAGTCTCGATAGCCAGCGCGCCTCATGAACAAGATTCACCAGCCGCTCATCTGCATTAACCAGCAGATCTCCCGTCTGTCTATCTACTCGTAGGAGGCTTGCTCGCATCCCAACCCGTGCAGTTTCAGCCTCCAGACGCCATTGCGACAAGTAGAGGTTTTCGAATTCCACTAAAGTTGTCGCAATGCGGTTATAAATGCGAACAATTCGAGGATAATCCTTCAATGTAGTCACAGCTTTTGCATCTTTGAAAATCTTCATCGGACCACTGATTTGAGACAATAACTGACGAACCCAAGCTACAGCCCCAGCGACGATCGGAGCATTCCTTTGCCGTGGTGGAGAAAACTGCAAAAAAAATAACAACGGTCGACAAATGTTTCAGCAAAGATATTGACATACAGTCCATAATTTCATGATAATATGATGACACTCAAACATACAGTCCTAGGGAGCAAAATTGTCCACCCCAAAATAATTAAAATATAGCGTTTACTCAATGTGCTGCCCACGTCTAATTATGACTTGCTCTGCATTCATACCTGGTAAAGACGTTGAGTATCTGAAGCCCTCTATCTCGCAATGCCAAGAGAACATGCGGATAATAGATATTGATGGCTATAATAGTCTAATAGTAGTAAGCATATTATGTAATTTTTTAAATAAGTTTGTTAACTTGCTTGTCTGCCACCTTGAAGTGGAGCTTTTCTACTGTTCGACGTTGTTTGTGACGCACCGGTGCAGGAGCATGCGGACCCTTCAAGTTCCCTGCTTTGACAGCATGCTAGACTTCAGTGCGCCCAAGTGCATGAGTACTACCACAAAGATGACATTAGATCACGATTTATTATTAGAAATGCAGCATTTATACATAGAGTTTCAAGGCTACAGAACAAAGATAAGGATAAAATACGATAAAAATTAGACTGTCAGTCATAAAAAATGCTTTACATGCTTTTTTGAAATTTCGCATGGAGTCGGTAGATGAAATTTCCGTGGGCAGTCGATTCTATGCTATTGCGGAACATGAGGAAAATCGCCTCCTTGCAACTGACTTCAGTCGTGATCTTGGAACAATCAAAGAGTTCTTTGTTACAGACCGAAGGTGAGAGCGACTTGGCGGTTCACTCGTTCTGGTGATCAATTCACACAGGTAAGGTGGAGCTGAGCCATTGATGGACTTAAAGGCAAGAGTCACAAGACGAAGGTCAATTCGCGATTTCACTGGTAACCACTGGAGTCTTCGTATGGCGGAACTAATGTGGGCTGACCGAGGTAGATTGAAAACAAGCCTGACAGAAGCATGAATGACACTTTGAAGTCTCGACCTGCTCATCCGTAATGCCAGCGAGTACATATATACAATACTCAAGTCTGGAGAATACCGGGGCATTTACCAAAGAAGATGCGAGCGAAACAGTAATTGAGCGACGTATTGATCGTAATTGTCTAAGAGCTCCAAAACACACCGAAATGACTTTGGATACGTGAGAGGAGAAAGACAACGTGGAATCGATAATAACTCCTAGGCAGCGTAATTTGGAGACAGGTTGAAAACGATGGTCACCAATGACAACAGGATTTTTGCACTCATCTGTTAGACGCTGGCGCGTAGCACACCACATAAAATTGGTCTTTTCAGCATTCAGTTTAGTCCATTGGATTTTAGCCAGTCGTTGATTGAGGTAATACACTGTGACATTCTTGCCGATAATGAGGTTGTATCAGATGGTTTGCATGAGCCGTATACTTGGACATCATCAGCAAAGACATGAACCCGGAGATCAAAGCTTTGGACAAGAGGAATTATATCCATGATGTAAAGACAAAATATAATGGGCCCGAGCACGGATCCCTGTGGCACACCACACTTCACCGGGAGAATGGGTGAGGCTGTCTCATGACATGTACATGATTAGAAAATTCTCTCCAAATCGCTTTCATGTTTTAAGATTCTTTTCACCTAGATACATTCCTGATGATAAAAATATTGAACTACGAAACTTGCTCGCATTAAATTTGAAACGGGTGCCTTTGACTATCAATACCAATATTTATAAAACCTTTATTACCAATACCTTTTTTCAACCCTCCTTTTTCAGTCCGATATTTATGATCAGCATGTTCCCTTGGCAATGCGAGATAGAAGACTTCAGATACTCAAAGTCTTTACCTGATATAAATGTAGTAGAGAAAGTCATAATACGATGTGTGCAGCACATTAAGTAAACACTATATTTTATTAACATTTTGGGTGGGCAATTTGCTACCTGGGATTGTATATTATTTACACAGGATTGTATATTATTATCTCCAGCTGAAGCCGAGGAAAGATGATGAGCAACAATTCCAAATGTGAACAACTAGGATGGCACTGTGTCCCAGGAGCACTTTTGACGTATGGTGGTTGTTGATCAAAGCATAGTGTTTAAGAGAATAGCATCTAGGCTTGTCGATTCAGATGTATTCTCCTAGAGATGGAGTGAATAATGGGCTCTATGGTCGATTTAGCCTAGTACTCCAGCGTGCAATCTCAAGTGCCATGCTACTAAGCGTGGAACATCAGACAAGTAACAGCGATGTGTGCAAATCAGGCGCACCTCAGCTTCTTTTATTTCTTTTGAGTTATTCGATTTTGGTCGTATTGACGCATTTAGGTCTTAATTAAAGTAGCTATGTATATTTAGTAATGTCAATGACGTCTTTTTTTATTTGTTTGTATGTTTGATTCTTGTTCAGATTTTGCTCATGTATTCTTTTTGCGCTGAAATAAAATTTACGCAGGATTGTGTCCAATTGTCCATACATGCAATTATAGCATCAAAATGAAATTACAAATGGTTATGCTGAAAATGCTTCCATTACCAAACATTATTCTCTCTGACATCCATTTTTAAGTGAATCAATTGCCTTATACTCAAAGTTCAATTAATCGATTACAAAAGGCTATTTGATTATGATCAATGAACTACTGGCCATGGCGCTCTGAACTGCACTTCAGCACATAGAATATTACCTGTCGTCGCAGTAAACAGAAGAGGTGAAGTCATATATCATGATCTACCCGTTAGTTACCTTCTGGTTTTCGTATAAGGTGCGAATATCCATCAAATCCTCTTCGAAGTTGTTGAAAATGTCCACAACTTTTTCATTGATGACAGCTTTCAAGCTGGTGCGGTGCTGAATCGGATATAATCTAAAAGAGATACAAAAATAATTATCACTCTACTATGCGATGTTTCACTGCGCCTTACTTTTGCAAGATTTCAAGTGCCTCTTTAGTCTTCATGTGTCTCATCATCACCACGTAGAGGTAAGCACAGAAAAATCTCTCCAATTCTTGCATTTGTCTCAAGAACTGCACGTAGACCTCATCAAACCTGCTCTTGTCTTTGCTTTCCACGTCTAGCATAGCTACTACTGAAATCCGAGAGACCACAAGTTCACTTAACTGACTGTAATAACCTTTGACGATGTCGGATACCGTTGGACCTTCGTCTGCCTCTACACTGGTAGGATCTTCGCTTTGACGTGACTTAGCACCATAGAAACGCTCTGAAATGAATTCAACGTCCCATTCGAAGAAAATTAAAAAGATTCAAGCAAAGAGAGACCTACCGAGCAAGCTGAAATCTTCTTTAGTTGTCGTGTATTGACCAAATGAGAGTTCTCGAGGACTTCGAATGCGCCTGTTATCTTCCTTGATATCTTCAATCTCTTCAACTTGCTCCTCAGCGTTTTCTTCTTCTTCCTCTTCCTCTTTTTCGGCTTCTACGTCCTCGTTAATTGAAGCTAAGGGACCGGTGTCCGCAGTTGTCAAATTCCTACTCAGATGTTGAGGAGCACTGTAAACTTCTGAAAATAAAATTAAAAAGAAAAGTCAAAATGTGATGGTGTTGAGGCATGATGATTCATTTGATATTGAAGGCCGCAAAAGCGGAGTATTTGAAATTTCTGATGAAATCAGCTCAGCGCACCTTTATTTCTTATTCATTAGGACTTTGAGTGGTTATACTTGTTCGCAGCGATTATACAACAACGGCACACGATCTAGACAGCTTTTGTTTCAGCATTCCTCTAATACGTGTGAGATTCTGATGTCTAATTAATAAACATTGTCGGAAAGATATCCTAGTCTATAGTGATATAACTACGACATCTGTACTACCACAGAAAATGTAGCTCGAGGCGAAACCGAGTGCTACATCTTTCTATGGTAGTACAGATGGAGTAGTTATATCACTATTATCAAACGATCAAGAAATGTCAATGAACTCTATGGACCAGTGACGATATAGACAATCTGCTAAGAACACAAACGTGGTTGGCTTTCCATGGCATCCAAAGTCCTAGTAGATAGCCTATCCAATATTGATGTCATGCATTTCCATAGAAATTAACAATACCATAGAAAGTACTATTATCTACTTCTATGTGCATTTCCTTCATTTGAATTTCAAGTGAACCGATATTTAACTGGCATTTGCATGAGGTGTAGCCTTATTATCTATACCCAAGATATCATCTAAGCTTACTTGCAATTTGGGTGCATTGTAGGGTAAAAAAATGTAGCACGGTAGCCCATTGGATTACATGTATTTTGATTCATAGAAATTCCGTTCTACATTAGAAAATGTAGAACGCATAGTTCAACATAGTGGAGATAGGAAGGGAGTTTGATAATATAGTGATATAACTACGACATCTGTACTACCACAGAAAATGTAGCACGAGGCGAAGCCGAGTGCTACATCTTTCTATGGTAGTACAGATGGAGTAGTTATATCACTATTATCAAACGATCAAGAAATGTCAATGAACTCTATGGACCAGTGACGATATAGACAATCTGCTAAGAACACAAACGTGGTTGGCTTTCCATGGCATCCAAAGTCCTAGTAGATAGCCTATCCAATATTGATGTCATGCATTTCCATAGAAATTAACAATACCATAGAAAGTACTATTATCTACTTCTATGTGCATTTCCTTCATTTGAATTTCAAGTGAACCGATATTTAACTGGCATTTGCATGAGGTGTAGCCTTATTATTTATACCCAAGATATCATCTAAACTTACTTGCAATTTGGGTGCATTGTAGGGTAAAAAAATGTAGCACGGTAGCCCATTGGATTACATGTATTTTGATTCATAGAAATTCCGTTCTACATTAGAAAATGTAGAACGCATAGTTCAACATAGTGGAGATAGGAAGGGAGTTTGATAATATAGTGATATAACTACGACATCTGTACTACCACAGAAAATGTAGCACGAGGCGAAGCCGAGTGCTACATCTTTCTATGGTAGTACAGATGGAGTAGTTATATCACTATTATCAAACGATCAAGAAATGTCAATGAACTCTATGGACCAGTGACGATATAGACAATCTGCTAAGAACACAAACGTGGTTGGCTTTCCATGGCATCCAAAGTCCTAGTAGATAGCCTATCCAATATTGATGTCATGCATTTCCATAGAAATTAACAATACCATAGAAAGTACTATTATCTACTTCTATGTGCATTTCCTTCATTTGAATTTCAAGTGAACCGATATTTAACTGGCATTTGCATGAGGTGTAGCCTTATTATCTATACCCAAGATATCATCTAAGCTTACTTGCAATTTGGGTGCATTGTAGGGTAAAAAAATGTAGCACGGTAGCCCATTGGATTACATGTATTTTGATTCATAGAAATTCCGTTCTACATTAGAAAATGTAGAACGCATAGTTCAACATAGTGGAGATAGGAAGGGAGTTTGATAATATAGTGATATAACTACGACATCTGTACTACCACAGAAAATGTAGCACGAGGCGAAGCCGAGTGCTACATCTTTCTATGGTAGTACAGATGGAGTAGTTATATCACTATTATCAAACGATCAAGAAATGTCAATGAACTCTATGGACCAGTGACGATATAGACAATCTGCTAAGAACACAAACGTGGTTGGCTTTCCATGGCATCCAAAGTCCTAGTAGATAGCCTATCCAATATTGATGTCATGCATTTCCATAGAAATTAACAATACCATAGAAAGTACTATTATCTACTTCTATGTGCATTTCCTTCATTTGAATTTCAAGTGAACCGATATTTAACTGGCATTTGCATGAGGTGTAGCCTTATTATCTATACCCAAGATATCATCTAAACTTACTTGCAATTTGGGTGCATTGTAGGGTAAAAAAATGTAGCACGGTAGCCCATTGGATTACATGTATTTTGATTCATAGAAATTCCGTTCTACATTAGAAAATGTAGAACGCATAGTTCAACATAGTGGAGATAGGAAGGGAGTTTGATAATTGATGATAATGATTCTTGAAAAGCTACTCACCCTTGGCTTCTTGTAAGGCCTCCTCCTCTTCTTCATCCATGACTGGTTGTCCTCCTTCCCTAACAGCTTGTTGATAACGCTCTGCAAGCTGTTCGCGCGTTTCTGCAAACTCTTCAAAGTTCATGTGCTCACGTCTCGGTCTCGGGAGACCGAATACACTGGCTTGTAGACTGTGCAGTTGATAAAAAGAATGAAGCATGTCCATTACCTGTCGAACTCGGCCACAAAAATTGTCCATATGACTCATAATGCTATCCTCATCGTGCATGGATATTCCACTGATCTCCATTGCAGTTCCAGCAATGCTAGTCTTCTTCATGGAGCCTCCGGTGCCTGCTCGCATGCCGGATTTACTGCCAGTATCTCCTCGAGAGCCATACGGCTTCACTCCCAACTGAAATAATAAGAACCATATGAGTTATTACTTATTACATCTCAGCGGCAAACCTGATTTCCAAGAAAATCTATTCGTCGCTCAGTCGCACTGTCATCAAGCGACCGGTGCATGCGCATAACTTGTTGCTCTTCTTCCGCAATGTCGCTACACGGGAGACCGATTGTGATCAGTTTGAGGACCTCAGCAAGTGAAAACTCATTACGACACAATCAAATCAATAGCGATTCATTCCTTGCAACAATACACGATGAATGCCATTCAGTCACTGGGATTCCCCTCAACTAAAAATAGCCCATTGTGACTTTGCTCCATCGCCGATAAGGAGTGCAGCGACAAATACGAAACCAGACAGAAACGTTCGTTGAGGTAGGCAACAGTGTTCTAAACTGGAGCGATCAATAGAAACACTTGCCCATTGCTTGGGCGACGCGAAAATGATTGATGAATCAAAGAACGCTAGCGCGACGAAACGAATGTGTGAAAACCAAGTTAAAAGGCTTAGTCAAATTCAAGCATCATTACCCTATCTCATTAGTATTCCAGAATTGAAAAAGTATCCCTACGAAAATCAAAAACTTCTATTTCGTTCTTAGTGTATTGCTCAAAAAGTCACTACGGAGGCTAAGCCGAAAATTGAGCTCTGCACTCGCATAATGAAATGTAGTCCTGAAATGCTCTTCAATATTTTCCTTTCAAAATATATTTACACCACTGGCGAAAAAATATATCGAACCTAACAGTATTATTGTCTATAGATTGCCGTGCGATAGTCCAACGAATGAATCACAATTGTTTGCGTCTGAATGAGTTCTGGTTTGCTGTGGTCCTCAAGGAGAAACAATGCAATCATAACGCATGCAGTGATCTAATAGAAATAGCTTACTAGACTCATCACAGACGGTTTACCGCGTAACGACAACGCTAGCGAAGAAGAAGAGCAAGTAAAGCTCACGCACTTTTTGCTAGACGGGAGCGTGATCGATCGGCTAAGCGATGTTAATAGTCCGAGAGCTAGTGATACATGTTCTTCCTGTAGTCGCACATGAGCTTCTTATTATATTTAATTTGTAGTGTCTGTAACCCAACATCAGTGAAAAGACAATTCTCAAGCTAAAGTTCCAGTCGTCTTGCAAGTTACTCGCAAAGTTCCATTTGCTTGTTTAGATCCATGCACTTCCGGGTTCTGTGCACTGCACTATATAACGCAATGATCTAACATTCATTTAATGACTTAAAATGAGATTTGCCATTTTATGATATGGTTGCACTTTTAGGATAGACTTCTCCTCCAACAGCTAGAAATAGAACATTTCTGGTAGTAGCTCAGTTGGCTGATTTTATTTTAAAGTTAATGAAAGCGTCAGTTCGAGGCGCAACGCCTGTTACTTAGTTCTGAATTATAGACGTAGATTGTCACTGAGACAGACAATTCTTAACTTAACTACAATCGACTTCTTACTTCACTTCTGTTCCTACAAGATGGTGCCCATACCCGAGTGATGTATTTCGGTCATTCTTGGTTATTGTTTTAGTTTCTAGCATGCCATACTTCATCTCGTCAGATCAGCTCTAATTATGATCTGCTGTGAATCGGTTCAGTATCTATTCAACAAATGTCCTATTTTTCAGTGCTTTTTTCAATTGACATAGAAATCTGACTTTCATTTTGCGCAAGTTAGTGGGATTAGAGTGGACAACAGCTGTTTGCTGATGGCCATTTCAACTGCTCAGTCAGGCAACGATCTAAGTCAATGCTAATAGATTTTAAGAAGAATCAAATTACTGAAACCGTGTTACACCTAAAAAAAGATTCCGTGAATATCTTCTTCTGTAAGCAGAAAAGCATGCTTGTTTAACTGCGTGACGCTTTCATTCACTTTAAAGTAAAATCCTGCCAAGCGAGGTGCTACCACAGATATTGTATTTTTAGCTGCTGTGGGGGAGAAATCTACCCTAAAATAGCAATCATATCCATAAAAATAACACATCTCATTTTCAGTTATTAAATGAATGTTAGATCATTGCGTTATGCAGTGCACAGAACTTGGAAGTACATGGATCTACATAAACAAATGGAATTTTCCGATATTTGACACTTCGTAACTCACAAGACGACTGGAACCACAGAATTGTCGTTTTGCTGAAGTTGGGTGGCAATCTACAAATTAAAATAGTAACAAGCTCGTGCGCGAATTTAGGAAGAAAATGTCACTAATTCTCACGCTATAATGGAAATGATGGTTAAGTGAATGAAGTGTACCATGAAATACATGCTCTTACCTGACTGCTTTGCATGCTAGTGACGGAGGGCGTATGACTCATTCCCCCATGAGAACCAAGAGATTCTCGCAGTTGTCTGAAATATTCTCTGAATGCAGCTTGAAGAACAAGACAACTCTTTAACCGCCCAACAAAAGTGTGTTTGTCCATCCCGAGATGCACCAGATCACTCGTGCGCGCGCGAGACACCTAATAATGAAAGTGGTTCTGAAGTGATATGCAAAAATGTCGAAGAAACTGAGAAACAAACCTTCAAAATTTGTTCTAAGTAACCTCGCAGTTGTCGTGTTGTGATGTCATTGAAGTCACGAGGATCAGCTACTTTCAATTCATCATCCAAAAATTTCCAAAGTCCTTCTTCATCGTTACCAACAGCGCAAAATTCTTTGATATAAGCCTTTGAGACAATAACAAGTTGATTGGATATCTGTTGGAATGGAAAGATAAACGAAAGATTGTTTCTCTCATGTAGCGATTATTACATAGCATGTGTCGCTCATAATAGCTAGAGCCTACCAATCATCCATAGAATTGCCTAACAGAAATGAGGCACATTAAAAGCGATTTGCAATTCAGTTCAGCAAATGATGGAAATCAGTGACTGATTATCAAATCTCCATGGCATCTAGTATCTTCAAAAAATGAAGTAAAAGGAGATTTTACGTATCATAACAATAGTAACTGCTTCCAGCCAATCTCGGAGAATCGATTTACAATTCAATGCCTATGGCTTTCACGAGGTCCAAATGACATTTCAATGCGCTTTGCTCCTGGCATGGTAGTGGAGTGAGTGCCTCGCTGGTCATGGTGATCTTCACGCCGCGTTAGCAGTTCGAGGATTGTGATCGATTGCCAGCCGGCAAGCCATTTTTCATGGTGGCGCCAGGAGCAAGACGCATTGAAATATCATTTCGATCTTGTGAAAGCCGGACGCATTGTATTGGAGATCTTATCATGATATTAATGCTTGACAAGAGATCCATTACTGAACAAAAATGAGAACAGAGAGGTAGCTGTCTTGCAAGTTCTTGGTGAACCCTATTTTACGCGGGGTCTCCTGGACCCCACTGCATTTTTTCATATTGCTCAAAAGCTGAAGTAGCTGCGACTCTGATTTATTGTAACATTTGGTTTCTACGTATCTCTAATGCCCAATTAAAAATTCATGAAATTTGACGCATTGGAACATCATCAATTTGGTCTTAATCATTATCATAAATCTGAAAATCGAGAATTTTTGTCAATTTCTCACAAAATTAAGCCTCTTATCCCTTTCACTGGTAGGTTAGAAATTTCGACTTTCACTCAGCGCCAGGTTTATTTAGAGAAAGCCATTCATTGGCATAAGAATAATTGGAACGTTGAAAAATATTTGATAAATAGCGTATAAAAATTTAGTTCCGGGGTTATGTTGCGATGCTGAATAAGTAATATGTAATAACTTATCTTTTAAACTTATTTCAACTAGCAAGTGAGTAAGTTACAAATGTTAGAACTAGATCAAAATTATGTAGATCATTTTCATATCTAAAATTCTAAAACAGGACGCGTTTTCCATAATTTTCAACAGAAACTGAGGCTGCGACTGCGTTGTGGAACTGTTGTCGCTTTGCATTTCAGCATCTTTGACAATAAAGGCTTTTGTGGTTACATCACTGGGAGCGCTGCATAGTTTCATCATTTTCAACAAAAACTTGATGCTACAATTTTCTTATAATATCTGTCTATAACTATGCTCATAACTTTGTTTTCAGACAATGCTCATAAACATGCAAGATACGAATTAGAAGTGCAATTTTGCCCAATTAAGCTTCTAAAAGATATACACCGAAAGAAAACCTTGTGTGTGTAAAACTTTCAGAATCAAAACTCCGGCAGTTAACAATCCTAGGGTGAACTTTTTTGAATGTTAACTTTTGAAGAAGTCAGTGGTACATTTTGAAGATATCAGAAAGAATTATGATTCTGCACCAGGCCACAGTTCCCTCTCTAATTTTGTCATGATACCGTCTCTATCTTGTTACTCACGTCTCTTGTCAGCATCCTAGTCTAAACATCAGCTCAACTTGTGCTGAACGTCGCTCATTCCGATGTTGCGATAATCAGTTCCTAGAACAACTACCCAGGCAACTTAACCTGCTACAACTTCAGGTAATTCGTACAACTTCTCCATGGTCACATATTCATAATGGAAAGCTTTAACTTTCCACATCCAATGATGAGAGTGCAATCAAAAGAAGTCTCATAGAAGCCACACACATCGAAATCTTTGCGTAGAAAACTGAAGTCCACCAGTCAATTTCCGATAAGAAAGTTATACAAAGAGAAAGCAAGCTTTGTAACACAAGTGCGCACCTCTGATAAGAACCCGCGAATATGTTTGATTTAATTAACAGACTTTGATATTATACAATTTTCAAATGTTTAAGCAGGCATAGAATTCCTTTCAATCATGATGGATCTTTAGGGTCACTTCTCCCTCAGTGGTGGCTTGGATGGTGCTGACATAGACTTCTGGAGCGTTGTGGCACTTTTTGTCCGGATGCCTTAAATGCTGACTTCCATAAACACTGTCGGGGCCCGACTTTTCGACCAAAGGATCGCTGGATTAAGCACTTACCAAATGTGCAACGAAGACCATTGCACTTTCAATCATATTAAATGTAGTAATATAAAGTGACTGCAGTCTGCAGATTTTATTTTTCTGCAGAAGTTATTTTTGCATTATGATATGAACATCGGAAGTAGCAATTTTTCATTAAGTGAATGCTGAATTCAACTTCCTGAACAATTTCTGAATTCTTCATCATACACATTAAAACTTATATATTCAGCCGACATGAACTAGACGATCTCAATACCTTGGAAAACAGGGATCCAAGAAATCCAGTCCGACCATAGTATCGAGAAACCGAATCCGTTTGCTTCATCGTATTGATAATTGGAACAATTCCTTGACTTACGATGACGTCTGGCGAGCATTTATCGTAAAGAACTTCAAAATGCCTTTTCAATCCTTCCAGATATTTGACTTTGTCCCGCGTATCGTTAACAGCATCAGTTATCCTGCATATGAGAACTCGAGTTGAAACTAAAGAACTAAAGCTCTGAATATAAAAGCACATAACTGAATATTAACTTACGAAATATCGATAGCTTTCCATCGTTTTAGGAGCCTCGACTTCCCAGTGATGAGAAAACCAATTATACTTTTGCAATCTTTTCCTTTTAATTGTTCAGTTAACGCTGTAAGTGTTCTGTGCCTCCGTTGCCAGCGTTCCAGTTCTCCTAATGGGGCCATGTTGGTGTCCATGAACCTAGAAATATTGAAATGGTCTTTCTATTAAATTTGAAGAATAAATAACGACATTAAAAAAGAAGGAGATCCTTGACCATTTACATTATTAGGTTAGTTCCCTAAATGTTCCATAAGTTCTTCCCCCAATACGTAGATATGCCTCAAAATAAGATTTTCCTGGACCGCATCTTTTGCGCATAGCGAGGTGAGCACGGAAGTATTTATTCAACAAGCCTGGTACATGCAAATAAATATGAAGATACGAGATTTCAATAAGAGACATAGTTTTTTCCTTATTATCCTATCATCTTGCACTGAAATAATTGATGAATATCGGTCTAATTTATCAGGAGGAAGCCGCAGAGCATTACGTTGTTTCGGGTAAGAAAAAGCTTTTCATCTGTAGGCCTTCCAAGTATCACCGCCAATACCGCCAGACGATAATTGTCGGAGATATCTCATGATGATCTTAAATCAGCTTCCTACAGACACCTAATAGACCATCACATCGAAATGCTTCCTCCTTGCAACATCCCAAGGAAAGATTAGATATCATTCTTATTACTGCGTTCATGTACATCTGACAACAAATTCGGTCAAACAATTTCCAAGGTAACTACGGACAAACTGAAAATTCCTGGCGGTTATGTGAAGTTACATTTTCATCAATTTTGAGCATGCAATATGCAATCGTGTGTAGTTAGCAAGAAGCAATCACTGTCCTAAACAACACTAACGAAAACATCTATATTGCGAGCATTACCTTTCATCGACGGAAGAAAAAAGAATATTTTCGATTGTTATAATCCAATCTGCCACTAGTTTCTCACATTCAACAAGGGTTTCATGATCCAATGTCCCATGTCGGTGATGTCTTAAACTTTCTTCAGTAAGTGGATCAGGTTCTCGCAAAATCTGAAACCAATCACATGTGATGTGAAACATCGTTTGCAGCATGATACCTAATGTAACAAAACGAATTTGTGGAAAATTCAACGAAATATAAATCCTACATAATTTTTTTGTTTTACTCCATAAACATGTTGTTTTCAAATTTGGAAAAAATTCTTTGCCGTTACTGATGTTCTCAAAGATTTTTGAATAACTAGGATATTGTCTTTTTATAATCACTGATACACGTTAATGGTCCATCTTTTTATCGTCATAGAATGAGAGATCGGTTTAGAGGAAAATGTAAAATGCATGATATCTGGCAAGAATTTCATTAGTTCAAATATGCAGATGACTTATGATCTACAAATGCACGGCGTTGTTCTTCGAGTACTTGGATAGACCGATCACATGAAAAATGAGAATATCTTAGGGCACTGATGACCAAGTCACCAGGGGTGTGCATGTTGGGCATTCACTATAAGGTGTTATTTTGAAGAATCCAGTCTCGTTTTGTAAACCATCTTTTGTCCACTGATTAGAAAGTTACTCAGAAATTTATTGGTTTATATGGTGTCAATGCACATAAAATGAAATGCATATTGCAGTTGCGAAATTATTTCAAAATTTTTGTCTATAAGATGCATTGATAATACTCTTAGTGAGTTCAAACAAATCAAACACGGTCAACTGAACGTCACTCAATGCATAGCCTGCGAACCGACGCCCCTGTTGATGACAGCATTTGATCTGCCCAAAATTTTGGCTTCCGGTTTTATAGATGAGAAAGTCGAAAAATAAACATTTTGGAAACATTGAATACTGCTATCCTCTTCCCACTTCTTACATGACTTCATATCTATCAACATGAAATCCGGAAATCACTGTCAAATACATCAGCTCGTATAACTTTCAACAAATTCAGAATATTTTCTAAACGACCTTAGTGTGTTCATTCGATTCGTAGGTCACAACATTAATTAGAATCAAATGATTATCTAAGGGAGAAAATGAACTGAAGGGTTCAGCAGAACAAGGGTTAACTTGCGAAACACGCATTTTCAGTTAAAAAATGAAGAAGGGAAAGCCAATAAACTGGTGACAATTTCATGATTTACAGCCAATTAAGCACCATCTTGAGGGTTGGATATTTGATAAATGAACTTGGTGTTTATTATATAGTTATAAATAAGTACATGATCATCAGCGACTTGACTTTTCTTTTTAATCTTTAGTGTGTCTAGTTAAGGTCTCTTTGTCTCATTAGTCCACTGATACTTCGTTATTCATACCTTTGCTTTTGACTTTTGAACGACATTACTAGTTGTGTCTGCAAGTATATGAACAGATTTCTCCAGCATAGCACCGAAGCCTGACTTTTGTTCCTCTCCGTAAAATGTTTGCTTGTTTTTAAGCTTCATCACAGGTAAGAACAATTCCGACAACATCGCAGAAACACTCTCCAGTGCTGAAGTTTTCAATTCCCCACAGTAAATTTCCTTCTCTACCGTTGATGCATTGATCTCTGTATCTGTGTTACGTCTCAGAAAAAATAAGATGATGGGAGATGTTGAGGAATCAGTTAATGCCTTGCGGATATCAGGAATTTCAGAAGAATAGAACAGTCCCTCGGTTGTCAATACTTCATCTACACTCCGTGCAAAGAAAAACATGCGTTGGATTCCATGCTCAGAGAGGAAGCTGTTGATGAAAGTGATTGTGTCTTCTTGAGTAAGATATGTTTCCAGGAGAGAGGGATTGTCGATGCCCCCAATATGGAAAGTCTCTTGAATTTTAGTGGCAATCCACCAATGACGTTCGTCCATTTCTGGATAATTTGCGGTGTTTTATCTGCAAGAGAAGGAAGAATAGATAACAATTAACTATTCAATAACTTTAAACAGCCTGAAATTTGTTTCTAATTGTGATTGTACTGTAACTTCTTCAAAATAACGTGTTAAGTAAGTAATTTTATCAAAGAATTGTTTGGAAATCATATCATTGAAATTATTATATTATATTATCTTGATAATTGGCAATCGCACATGCAGGCTGAACAAAAAGCCCCTCCTTGATTTCTAAAGCTTACAGCTCAAAGGAAACTACTTAGACTTAGTGTATACACTAAAGAACAATTCGACGCGCGATTATAACGGAGTAAGAAAAATAATTGAAACAGTTATGTTATTCAAACAGAATAATTATTTCGCCGTCTGGCCGCTTCAGCTGTATCATTTACAAAAGATAAATTTAAAGGTTTGATAATAATATCAAAGTCAAATCACATTTCATGGCCAAGATATCTCTCTCACGTAAGTTAGAAGTAAGTCATGTAGTTAGAAGTAGAAATCTTATAGGCTGGAAGTTACTGGGATATAGTTAATCCAGGCAAATTCAGTGAATGAAATTCTTGCTTTGTGTTACTTAATTTTTCATTGTTTGCGTGTCTTATTTCTACAGATTCTGCCATCTGTCTTGTAAATGCATCGCTGTTGTATACTTTGATAACATTCATTTTGAATTTCGTTATTTTGTTTTCATGTCTCTATTTACAATGTTTCCAATTTTTACAAGAGTTACTATTTTTCTGTTTTAATTGTTGCATATGTTATTTCCCTCTAATCTTGCCATTTCTTGAAGTCTCACCAATGTATACTGAGTCACGTTCTTCACATTTGATTAACTCCACTTTTGTTGCAAGGACCCTTGCCTCCTGACTGGCATATAGGACAGCATCAATCTTTGCATTTTTGACTTTTCAGTGGATTTGATTTTTGCAATTTTCTTTTTAAAGAAGTACCAGCTTTTTCCACAACTTTTATTTTCACTTTGATTTTACGTATTTCACGTTCCATGATTCTTCTTAATTCCGAATTAGGTGATGATGGCACAAATAATACTGAATCAACGTTCCCTTTTCTGAACCACTTTGACTTTTTATTTTCTTTGTTTTTCATTCTTTCATGTCTTTTCCAGCTTCTTGGTCTACATGTATACATTGGTTGACTACCTGATTCGTCTTTCTGTATAATGTCATTATATGCTTTTAATGCTGATTGAATCAATTCTACTCTGAATTTTTGACAATAACCGGAAAATTGTATCTTTTTCATCATTTCAGATAAATGGGCCGCTGTTTGTTTCCACGGTAATAAAGGACTGCAATTTAACATCACTCTCAATAGTTCTTGGGTTAAAACACTACGCTTTATTTTCATTGAATGTGAAGAATTCGCATGAATAACTAATTTTGATGATATTTCTTTCATATAGAATTCATGCAAAATCCTTGTTATTTCAAATTTTCTTGTATGAATATTAATCTTTTCAGTTACTGTCCAAACTTTTAAATCGAGTATTGCCACTTTTTTATCAACATGCTTAGAAGGGTAATCAATTTCAAATTGAATATTTTCATTTATGCTGTTTGCTATATTGAGTATCAATTCCATTGTTCGTTCGTCTTCTGTCTTCATTAAGTCTCTTTCAAATGTCACTTCATCATAGGCGAATGCATTGTTTATAATCGCGCTACCACGTGGTGTAGGTACCGCTACGATGTTGATATCATCCACATATCTCTTATACATTTTGATATCAATTCCTATATCACTTGCAATCTTCAAAAATGTTCTATCCCACCAAATCATGAAAATTTGAGCAATTACACCGGTGAGCTCTAATCCAATTGGACCTCCATTAATTTGCCTGTAAGAAAATCCATTAAATTCATAAATATCATTTTTCATTACAACAGATAAACCAATACGGAGTGCTTCAATGAACACTATTTTCTTCTCTATATCTGTAGGTTGGGTATTTGCAGGAAACCATAATCTGAATCTTTTCTTTCTTTCTTTTAATCCATTTCTTGTCATAGGTGGATTTCGTCCTATGTTTTTCTTTTTTTCTTCAAGTCTACTTAATTGATTAACAAGACATTCGAATTTCATCCTATGGCTTTATGATCAAAATTTCCTTCGCATCAAAGTAAACGAATAAAGTGCAAAATGAAACAACGATTGAGTTAAAAACTAGTAGACCCTATCTGAGTCAATGACAAAGTGTCTGCTTTTCGGATTCCATTTCTAGGAAAGAAATCTCTAAAATCAACCAAGTATGTAAGTACTTGATGATTTCAATGTAGTTGAATGCCAATGCAATTACGAACTTCGAACAAATCCACGTGCGCTTGTCTCCGCTGCATCTATCAAAGATCGCGAAGAAAAGATGACCGAGCACTATCAAAGCTCACTCAATCGTGTCCCTCCTCCTGCCTATCAACTTAACCCTCAATATCCGCAGGTGTGCTTAAATCCATGCCATCCAGCCTGTTTCCTACAATGAAGTACGCAAGGCCTTACTCTCAACTCGACGGCGCGCCTGGATCAGATAACCTTACAGCACGAGTTTAAGCGGTTACTGCTTCTCATGTCACTAGAGTAATCAACAATCACACTGCCCTTAATGCTGGCAAGGCACAAACTGAATCGCGCGAATCCATCACTGTCTCTATTCCAAATAAGAGTTCGTCTACTTCCCTTGACAACCAGCGCGGAATATCCCTCTTGCAAAACTTTATAATCGCATTCTTCTCAACCGTGTTCACTCTAATATCATTCAACGATTCTCATCCATTCAAGACGGATTCATACATGGAAGATCCACAATTCAACAATTAGCCCTCCGATTAATCATTGACGACTGTCGAAAATTTCAACATAACATCTCGATAGCTTTAATTGATTACATATGGAATTCGATTCAATCTCAAGAGGAAAGCTATTTCCGAATGTCTACAATATCATGAAGTCCCAGAAATCCTTATGAAAGCAATAACTTAACCATACGAAGACACGACAGCACGCGTAGAAACTTTGAATGGACTTGGTTCACCCTTTTATACTATCTCAGGTGTTCTTGAGGTACCATCCTTGACGCCGCATTAGAAAATGCGGCTATGACAAACACCCGCTCACGGCGATTAGAACAAACCCATCGTGCACTCGCCCGGTTTGCACTTGGAATTCACTATCCTAAAGTGATTAATATTCAAGCCCTTCGCCGAAGAGGCATCGCTGATGCTTCCAATAATCTACGTCAAAGGCAGAAATTGGCAGATTCTGCACACACTGATTCTGCTTGATTTCACTCAAATATGAGCACTCCGAACCACTGAGGCGGCGGATGTCCCACTTACTCTCATTTGAGAGGAATTTGCAATATGTAAACTGTGAAAGTTGTCTCCTTTATTTGTTTCTTTCGAATAAATTTATTTTCATCATCACCCTTCATAGATCTCAAGGATCCTGAGACAAGGATCACAGGCAGTTTTTCAATAGACACGTGATATTCAGCTGTGGCCATCCCCAACAGCGTCTTGAATACTTTAACAAAAAAATGGCGGAGCACTAGCCAGTCCCAGCTACAAGAATAAGGAAACTCCTCCTCCCCCGCACCGAGAGCGTAGGCTATTTAGCAAAATGCAGTTTCAGCACAAATCCTCACAAAATAGCCTTGCAGCAGCAGAGTGGACTTGCGTTTGAAGTTGACGTGGTACTTTCAGTCCTCAATATATGGCTTCACTCTCAAATCATCAAGCCAAAGGCTCACATAGAGCTATGACTAGCGGAACCAAGAATGAGGTGAGAATTAATAGAATTAATTATTTTTCTTAAAACAGATGTCCAAAATAACTTGCTTTTCTATTCCTCATGACCTTCAATAGAATTATACGGAGGGGTGTTTAGGAGAAATTCCGACATGCGGAGTAAAAGCGAAAAAGGTAAAAAGCTGGCCTAGCCTAGACCACATACATATCAGGATATTGTAGTATATTGAAAACGGTATTTGAAGCCACTTTTTGTGAATACAATCATTAGCAGAAATATCCCTCCATCTATGTAACTGGATGTGCTGAAAGATTTTGAAAAAACCATGTGAATGATTCATTATTGTGTATCACAACAAAGTATCATAATATGAAGCATCATATATGAAGTATCATAATAATAATACTCTCCACTGTTCGAGATTATATTTTTTATCGTACATACACTTAACAAATGAGAATTAATGCTACACTGAATTGTTTGCTGGGAACTTAGGTCAACTGCTGACGACAAATGTACTAGTATTCCCATGCTCACATGTTAAATGCAATCTGAAAGGTAATGAATGTTCTGTTCTTGAAGATGCACAACTAATGAATGATGCCTTGAATACCCTTGAAATGGCTTCGTCAGTCATTCATGCATGTCAGTAGGGATGTCTATGTTCGCTGTATTGAACATATATGTACCGGTACAGATATTAAACGACAACAAAGTCAATAAATACGTCAACTCAAAGCTGCATTTAAATAACTATTTTTTCCCCGGGAAGAGTCATTTCTCTTATATAGTATTCTAACAACCATGATCATCATTTTCAAATAGGAATTAATTTTATGGACATGATTTTCGAATGTTGTTATACTGAGTGAATTGCAGTCTAATCTGAGATATATGAGGCGTGGAAATTGACTTCGAAGAAGATTGTACCGGCTCAGTCGGTGTTAGATCCACTGCCTTGCACTGTTGCTATTGCTTTGAGCTTCAATGTACTTTTTAATCACAAGATTATTGTGACACCTCTATGCAATGTAATTTATTAAAATGATTCTTGTAATTTCGCACCAAGATCTCATGAAAACATTCTAAGTTGTCACGCTGCCGAATCTTATTGAATATTTCCATTTAAAATGATATGCGACATTAATTGCTAGACAACAGATAATTTGATCAGCTTAAACAAATAATCACAGCAACTTAATTTCGCATTTTCAGAGGAACAGAAATCCTGCTTTCAGCTTTGTTTCAGCTTTGTTCTTTTTGTACTGTAATCAGCTGTGAGTTACTTTGCACATATTATTGTGTATATATAGAGTAATATACATGCTCTTTATAGACCTTAGATGAAAAATACATGCTAGTGGTCACATAGACATTGAACATCACAGCATTAGGGTTGTTGATGTTGGATGCCTGTTGTTGAACTGGCCTGCAACGAGAAGCAGTACTAACAGGTTTCGCTTTTCTGCTCCTATAGAAATCTGTGGTTCGTTCTAGTCCTCTAGTACATCAGTGTCGGATTTTTGTGCCAATCCTTAGATAATGCTGGTGGCAGAGCACGTCCACTAGGGTTTGATTGAAATATTAATCAATGTCCCTTGACCGGTTCGTTGCTGGTGACCTTTGTAGTCATGCACACCACTAAACATCTCCAAATGGCAACATGAACATGTTTGAACGTCAGTCCACATCCTAGCCGAGGTCCTGAATTTACCATCAAGAAACAGTGATTGTTCATTCTTGTCCAACTCTTGTGTAAGACTCAGTCACACTACGAGCTCTTCCATACTTTTCTGCGCGAAGATTTTTGTAATAAATATAGGTTATCATTGCAGCAATTAAACACTGCACAGGGAGCAAAGCAAAGCAGAGCGAGTAGTGGATTACGCAAATACGTTTTCTCGGGATGATCGAAATCTATTTGTTTGTAAGCATAGAAAGAAAAATTATTTGAACTATATTTGTAAACAATATTGTTGGCGAACAATCAAATTTGCGATATATGTTCTTATCTTATCATCCTTCTGCAACGTTCTAACCTGCAATCACATTAATTAAAATAATGTATAATTTTTATGCAATTTTAGGGGGAATTGAAATGCTCGCTGTTGTAGTGATGGAGGGATTAATCACTGCTGATTGACAGCACTTCTCTTTTGGTAAAAATTCTGTCACTCATGTTGTCTATTCTTTATAAGCAGTCTGTCTAGCAATAGGATAAAGTATTTGTTTTTTGATTCATATGTGAATCAGGATTAAAAGCAAAAAGATTTGATATTTGCAATCAGATTTGTTTAATTGTGATCAATGGCTTCACATCCGCGTTTGGGCGTGTCTTGTGTTAGTAGCACGCCTCTGAATACTATGCATTGTCATCCTTGATAATTATTGATCATGCCGGAACTGTTTGCATGCTATTCAAATGGAATCCTCTTTGACGCAAAAAAGGTGCGATTCTGTGTGATATACTTTACTAAAAAAAACGAGGAAGATAACTTAGAATGTAAGCATCAACACATGTAGGTGGGGCCTGTGAGAAAAAGCAAGGTCTACTAAAAAGCATAGCCTACTAAACCTGCTGGTTCACAAAACGTAAATTGCAAGGTCGGTCATCACTGCTGATTCACCGGGAAATGTGGCTCTCTTGTGAAATCCTCCTTAGTTAGTTTTGCGAAGCCGATTTTTTTCCTCAAAGCTTAGCGAAGCTACCCTTTTCTGTCAAAAATATCCTCCACATTGATATTTGTTGAAGTTTATCGAGGCACTTGTCTTTATCGAGCCATTCTATAAGGCGACTTCATGCGATGTTTTCACTTTCAAGTTTATTGAAGTTTATTCCTTTCTCTTTCAAAAATATTTTTATATGAATTACCTTTGAAGTTCATCGAATTTCCTTTCTTAATCGAAGCATTTTTGAAAGTGTCGACGTCAGCTGAAGTTTATTTTCTCACATCTTGGCCCTATTTGGATCAATTTCAATTTCCATCGAAGTTTATTTTTTCCTTCAAAAATACTTTCAACGCGAGAAAAATAACTTTACATGTACATAATTTACACCCGAAAGCACACAGGCGCGGATCCTTTCTTCCATGTGGCCGAGTTTTTTAATTTATCACACTCTCATTCTTTTTGTGGTGAATGTTTAGCAAGAATACAGAGTGCCTATTTTGAAAGTCATAGGTTTGACACGACCAAGGTTTGAACTAAGAGATCCACACGAGGGCAGCACAGTGGAATAAACTAAACTTGGGAGCTTTCTCGACGGCCATTGCAAAGACGCATAGAGGCAAAGTTTGCCAATAATATAAAAGCCGCGAAACCGCAGAGGGAAACCGTTTCAGTGGGAAACGGACTCCTTGGAAATGGTGTGCAAGGTTTTTAATGTGAGACGCGTCTCACTGTTAGATCAAGACATTTAATGCGTACTAGCAACCGCGTTAGCAAGTGCAAACTAGCAACAGTTAAAGTGCCTAACTGGTCGTCAATTAAGAAGTCGTAAAGATGAACCCAAGAAAAAAATAGGCCGCGTCCTGCATTGGGCACAAGATTTCACTAGGAGGGCCTTGAAAGATGACGATGCATGTGCAAAAATAGCAGAAAAATTGACTTCATTTTCTTCGACAAACCTCGATGAACTCGAAGTTTACTTTTTATTATTTCTTTCGAAGTATATTCAAACTTCCAACGCTGCTGACAATAGATGTCTTATTGTTAATATCTTGTTTTTGTGTGAATTATTGTAGAAATTATTGTTGAGCAGTCCACAGATGTCTGGAATTTGTTTACATCGCTCGAATTCTTGCAGTAGATAATCTTACAGCCAACATTTATCTGTTAAATTTCTGATTGGAATAATATTGTGAGTAAATATTGTGCACTGAAGATATCATTTGTCTGTGGCAGTGATGGCGATGCAAGAACATTACTGGAGCTATTTATTGTTTTCCATAAAGGATTATCTAAATTCTCTATGATGATCCACTGTAGTTGAAGCATGTCGTAAGCACATGCTAAAATCGAATGTTTGATTAAACCACAACCTCTGATCATCTGATCATCATGTTTTTATCAGGCACTTGCCTTACGACATCGGTTATCATGGACTTCAACCTTCGTAGGAGCAAGTGCAGGTAGAGTTACAACTCGGTACTATTAATTTAATCGTCAATGTGAATAGTTTCGATTTTTTAAGATAAATTCATGCTGTTACGTAGAAGCAAATGTGGAATGTGCTATCTTTAATATTTCGGAGAAATGAACACGCATGGAAGCACGGAATTGACTGATGATGATAGCAATACAGAAGAAGGCATAGCATTTAGCAAATCCTTCGTGTCACTAATTGCCTTGGAAAGACAATATTTTTAAAATTACTTCGATGGAAGTATATATTTCTAGAAGACTGTGATGACTAGCGCTGTTGATAAGAGTGCGTTCTTCGCTTGATCATGTCACAAATTACCTGACATTGAAGGAATAAAGTGTCATAATAAAAGACAATAATGTTCAAAAACAGAAATTGAATTATTGCACGTATGAAATAAAATTGAATTCCCAGAGAATATTATGACTATAATCATTTGCAAATCCATTCTACATAATGATATTTGCTACCCACAGAATGCATTCAGTTAGTCAATATTTTGGGCAAGTGTCTTCAAGTAGAAGATCCTTTCAACCTTTTTAAAAAAAGGTTGTTGACAAAACAACCTTTAATTAAATTTGTTGACAATCTACAATTAAATTTGTTGACAACTAGTAAATTAGAAAACTCAAGAATTGAGCCATGAAGCAGAATTAGTTTGTGAATTAAAACTTAAGTTATAGTACTGTATTGAAATTTCCTTGTTAATTAACTAAATTTCCCTTTAACACATTAATACCCAAAGTAATAAAATCTCAAATTTTGGCATGATATTGCTTGACATAGGTCGCTAGGCATCTAATTGTTCATATATCACAGGTCAAAGAGCATCTTTATCATTAAGTGCTATTTTGAGCACTGTCCTTTTTTTCAAGACGGTGGGCACAAGGGGAGATAAAGTTTAATTGCTATAATATTTGCATGTAATAGCGTGCTACGCAAGCACCTTTCATTAAATGGTGATGGATATGCATTATACATGTACTTCTTACAGGTAAATGTATGCTAATATCAAATCTGGACAAATTAGAATTGAAAATATATTGAAAAATTGTCGATGCACCGTAAAAGATTGGAAATTAATCTGTGTACTGAAGATCTTTACGATTTTATACATAGCCTTATGATTTTGTTGTGGCAAAAGCATATATGAACAGCACAATAGGCGTGCTAACTCATAACACATTGTTTTGTTGTTGCTTAAGTACTGTGAGCGGTTTAACGGTGTGTGATTCGAAAAATCGTTGGTTTCGAAAAAACGAAATTTCCTTCTGGATGTCGCCCGTGACCATTGGAAGTCAGGTGTGCACAGCTATTGTCGTTCCAACAGTAAATGACAATCGGTACTTGCTTGTTTGTTATCATTTGTCTGCTTTTTATTCTGTACTTCCCTTCTTTATCGCGTTAGAATATTCGATTGAAGCTTTTTCCACTTTATTCGTGTGTAGGCCATTTTGAGTTTCATGCACCATGCCTTGATATCCAAATAGGACTTTTCATCCATGAATGTGCTCTGCGCTTGGCACCATGGCGACTGTAGTTTAGTATCATCGAAAAGTATCTTGTTAGTTAAATTACCGGAATATGCACATTTATATTTCAAGTATGTAATGGATGTATCTTCTGAAAAATTAATAATTCAAGTGCCCACCGTTCTAAAAAAGGACAGGTTGAAATCATTCCAAAATATTTTTGATATAATATCGCATAAATTCCAACTCGATGCATTTATCAGTAATTCATGTTGATACAAGAATATTATTTTAACAATGTCCTAAAAAGCTAATCGCAAGTGATCATAAGGCCTTACTTTTTTCTTTTATATGAAGCCATTTTTCAGCTTTGAAAATCAAAGGTATTAAAATGAATTAATTTTTTACATGACAAGATCATGATGTGAGCAGACTGATGAAAATATTCATCTGGGTAAAAATCATTCAACTAGAATAGATAGCCTGTCAAATGATCGGTGTTAGAAACCGTCCTTAAAAGGGACCATGGTCAATAATGGGTTTATTATGCTCTTTATCAGCAAATTTTTATTCTATTTGGCATCTTTAAAGTTTCATGCTACTTAGATATTAAAATCTCAAGTATCAAATCGCTAGCATGTAAATACAGGGATAATTTACTTTTTAAAGAAAATTGATCTAATGTTTTATAGACATCAGGAACATAATCTCCCAAAAACTGAATCTCTTGATGTAAAATCTTTTACTGTATGCTAATATTTTTTGAGTTGCCACTCTACCTACTATAGATTTCCTCTATGGACCAATTCACCAACGCATTTCTCTCTCGGCTGTCCTTACGTGTGTGAAGTTAGTGACACCAATATCCTTACCACATACGTGGTAAAAATCGAATGTGCCACTCTCAAAGACAACATTAATGCATAATTTGAGTGTGCCAGCTTGTGCTCCAACTTATTTTTCAAAATGATTCAGCAGTCGTCGATTATTCGCCACTCATTAGTTCGCCGAATTTCATCGTAATAACTGAGAAATTCGATCAAATAAGTGCGAAGTGATGCGGATACAGAGTTATTCGTACTAGAAACAGAAAAATTAAAAACTCATAAAAGTCAACTTATAAGGAGTGTGCCAGCTTGTACAACCTCTCAGACAACTCCAATTTTTCGCAGAATCCGCATAAATGCGAATTTAAGTCCACAGTCGCACGATCGCGCACCACCCATCCACACCACCTACGAAAATTGCTGGTGACACTCACATCAGCCGACGAAATAATCTGTTTGGGAGTGTGCCAACTTATGCCACCCTTCATACAACCCTAACTCTTCTTAGAATCCGCGGAAATGCGGATTTACTTCCGCAGCCGCACCCATCCACCATGCATACCACTTTTGAAAATCGAGCATGCCACTCCCGTCAACCGACCAAATACACTTATTAGGAGTGTGTCGGCTTGTGATGCCCTGGAGACAGACCCAACGCTCCGTGCAATCATCTTAATTGAAATTTACTTCAAACATTTCATGTGTATTTGATCAACTTAGCATATCACCTGTTTATACATTATGCTAAACTTTCCGAGCATTTGCAAGTTTTTATAGATCCGTGGCTACTTTGGAGTGTCTGTTATTGAGCATGATGATGGCCCAGAAGGAATGATCAAAACGCTATGGGAATGGGAGGATGCTGTTATCGGGGAGGCCATGTAAAATACTGTCCTTGACATTGTGGTAGAAATTGCTTTGAAAATTTGGCTGGAGAGAGGCCAGTCTTATCTCATTGCAGAAGTTGGGCTACTAGGCCACAATTTCATTATCAATACTGATAAGAACATCTTCTTCTAAACAACATATCATAATTAAATATCTAAAGAGAATGACAACGATTAAGTCAATGAAAGAAATCAAAGTCATTGATTTCCCGACCGCTCTCTATGGTAGGTTCTAATTAGTGCATGTGACATCATAGAAATTGACAACAACAAAACCTCTAGAATGGAAATTAAGCTTCATGCAATGCACAATAACGGCACATAAATCGCACGCATTTTCACTTAGATACACCTGCCAACGTCTGTATGATTGGGTTAGCATAAGTCACATGTGCAAATCGAAGCTTTTAATTGGTGGTTCATCCCCCAACTTAGTTCCCCCCGGATGTGCCGCGACCTTGAGTCAGTTTCCATTCTAGCCAACTTCAGATAAACAGTTTATTTCTATGTGTGACATGCATGCTGAAGTGACTGCAAACGACGAGGGTGATTAGTCTTTACAAAGTCCGACAGATGAGATTTTCATCCACAGACTGCTGAGGAAAGTTTTAGCTTTTGCCGAGTGTGAAAGTACACAGCGACATAAACAACTTTATTGATGAATGTTATTAATTTGTGACATGATATCGGCGCAGGTAGATTTCGTAAAATCAATACAGTAGCTAGCATGGCGTTGAGACCGACAGATTGAGTTTCTCCTAAGGAGAGATTTATATTCAAATTGATGCCAAGCACTAAATTAATTGGAAAATACAAATCTCATCATCACAAAAACTGAATAATTTTTTGAAATGAAATTTCTCCGCAATACTTTATCGAATTTCGTACTTTTGCATACCAAAGCTTATCATATTGAAAGATTTATTAGATGGTATCACTTTTATCAAGATCACATTCGTTGTTTTTATAAAAATTGCAAAAATTTGCAAACCGAATGTTTTATTCATTTTAACCTAGTAACCACAATTTGCCAAATATTGACTTAAACTGTACTTCAAATTAAGCTAGAACAATAGCTTTTGTATGACATATGACTCATCTATGTGTGACTCGATTGAAAAACACGGGAACCGATTGAATATTGACTTAACAAAAATGTGGTCCCTCTTTTATGAATAACTCAGGTATTATATCATTTGATTATCGAATATGATTCTACCTGGTGTAAAAAATCTCCTGAGACATTGAACGCATCAGTTTACAAGTCACGTCTCAGTGATTGTATCCATCACAACGGATTTTTCAGTGCTGATGGGAAGACGTGGAGTGATCTAATACCCGGGGCCTTACGGAGCAAGAAAATTTATATTAGCCACTATTTTTGCGGCTTCCTGCTCATTAGATATCATTTTAGTGCAATTAACAATTTTCTCATGTCAATTGTTAAAGGGGTTCATTACCAAAATTATATACAATTTCAAAATTTTCAAAAATGCAATTTTTTGAGACTTTTGAGTTGAAATTGATAATTGATATGTACAGTATGAAGATGAACGACTTGTGATAGATGTCAGAATTAGAAAGAATACATACTAAATGGAATGCGCATTAATTTTCGAGATGTCATTAATCGTGCCTTGTTCCACTATTGTACCCCCATTTATGGAAAATCACGTTTTAATCTATGCTTGACTCTGGAGTTCAACATCGACTAATCCATGCAACTGTGCAACCCTTTAGAATCAAGCATTCCATTAGCGATTTCGATCTGCATCAGATGTCAGGGTGGATAGTGTTGATTTAACGGGTCCATGCTATGACAAAGTCACATCCGAAAATTTAAGTCCATTTACACGGCTAAGCGCACAGAATTTTTTAATGATCCTTTTATAATTTCATGCATTTCCCACAACTTAGAATCGTTGTAATTTGCAGATTTTGAAAAGTACATGCATGCGATTGTAAGTTCTTCGAATTTCTATGATCCATCAGAAGAAGATGAAGAGAAATTTCGTACAGAGCTGCACAAAGACGACAATTATGATCAACTAAATACTGAGGATGTTGTCAAAGTTCTCGATAGTCTTGCTGACAAATTGAAATCTCCTAATTGGCCACAAAGAAACAGTCGTGGACATCAAATGCTTTATAGTGTTAATAGTAAGCTGAAGTCAGTTATCAGGTGAGATAGAAGAATTCTGCTTGTCAATTGTAATTAGTTTTTAGTGGTACTAAATTCTAGTGATACATAATCAATGGTACTTAGAATATTGGTACATTATTATCGATGGAATATCATCACTCTGCCCAGTCTACTTGAATGTTCCCTGCTCTATTATTCGATAGTAATCGATGGGACTGTTCACAATCACTTTAACATCACTAGCTGCTGACATGACGGTGGTGAGCATTTTCTGAATATTTCATAAAATCCTGTTCTTATTTTATCGGAAATGTAATTGGTGGGTAATACTCTCTCTTAAGTCACTGTAAACAGAAGCTGATTCACATGCAAATCGGTGAGGACATCATTCATTGAATGAAAGAGGCCCTGATTAGCCATTTTCAGTTTTGTAGTTGGGAAGAGTTAGGAATATTGTATGATGTTGCTATTGTTATTCTTATACGAGGGTCAGTCAATAAATAAGTTTCCCTTTCAAAATTTCTGCATTCATTGAAAAGATATATTAACAAGATTTACATAGGGATAAGGTCTGTACATTTACAATTCAAAAAAGCACCACGAGCTTCAACACACTTCTCTCAGAGTTGGGGGAGCCTCGCTATTCCACGTTCAAGGTCATCCATGTCCAGATTCTTGATCGACGCACTCCAGGCAGCATTAATCTCTTCCTCGGTTCGGAATCACCTTCCACGAAGTTCCTCTTTTATTTCAGAGAAGAGGAAAAAGTCACAGGGACTTAAGTCAGGTTAGTAAGGTGGGTGAGTGAGCACTTCCCACTCCCACTTCGCCAACATCTCCACAACACAAGTCTTCAGGTGAGGCCTGGCGTTGTCGTGAAGGAGAATCACGCCTTCAGCAAGAAGATCTCGTCGTCGTCTTCTCAAGGCTGGACGGAGTTTCTCGCGGAGAATCCACTGGTGATCTCCATGTCACCGTTGATCGTGGTACCATGGGGAACAGGCCAATCGAGAATGACTCCGCAGCGATCGAAGAACGACATGTGGAGCACCTTCAATCCACCTTGGCTGCACTTCGCCTTCATCGGACGTCCTTCTTCAGGAAGTCGCCACTCAGCTGACTGGCGCTTGAGTTTCGGCTCCCAAGAATGAGCCCAAGACTCGTCTGCCCCAACGATCCGATTCAGGAAGGAAGGATCTCGTTCGAATCGTTGGAGATGCTTTGAGGACACCAGCATTCTGTTCACCTTTTGCTCTTTGGTCAGAACATGGGGAACCCATCTCGAGCAAAGTTTCTTCATCACCAAGTTCTCGTTGACAATATGCCAAGCTGTTCCATGGCTGATGTCAAGTTACGCAGCCATTTGATCCACCGTGATCCTGCGATATTGCTGGATAAGAGTTTGAACCTCGTAAATCTTCTCTTCAGTGGAAACTGAAGCAGGGCGGCCAGCTCTTTGCAGACCAGAGCAGTCTGTTCTGCTGTCATGGAACTCGCGCACCCATTTCCTCACGGTTTGGATTGAAGGATATTCCTCCCCATAACGTTGAACAATTGGGCGTGAATGTCAACTGGAGGAGTTCGTAATGCAGTTAAAACTTAATGATGACACGAACGTCGTATCGATCGCGAGTAGTCGGAGCTGGACATGATGGAAAGAATCACTGAAAACAATTTACGTCAAATCGAACATTAAGGCCGAACATAACTGAGAAGTATTCATAAATCGATCGGCTGTCAAACTGATGATAAGAATCACATGAAACCCTGCTTGCAGTGAAATGATAAGAATTCAATAAGGAATCATTTCATCACAAACTGGTGCCTATAAAGTATTTGCGTTGTGCGTGACAAGACAGGGAAACTTATTTATCGACTGACCTCGTACATTTACAAAATTTTGTACCTGAAGATGATTGCTGGATAGCAGTCGAAAATTGTGTACATGTATAAGAACAACAATAATAAATATAACAATATAGCAATAGGAATAACAACATAAATACTCTTGACTCTTTCCAACTGCAAAACAGCATTCATTGAGTATTTACAGATATCTCATTTTAGAAATTTTTCAATAGCTGTATATAGCGCCTTAGAAAATAATGGAATGCTCCAATTAGGAGACATGGTAAATGATTGTGAAAGTCTGAACAGTTAGATGACAGCTAATAGAATGGGATTAAAATATTGTTGCTTTAGTTCTTCGCGATTGTGTCTAACAATTGATGGCAACATAGCGTAGACAAGAAGGAGCTGCTGTTGACGACAGATGAAGCTTGTCCTCAGCAATGTTATTATCCTTTTCTTCTGCTGATCCCGAGAAGTCGCTAAGGCGAAGCGATTACGTACTGCATTATTTTATAGTTGTATTTAATCAACCTATGACCATTAAGATAGCACTTTGATGGTTGTTGAAAATCGGCATATACGTCAGAATTTTGTTGCATGCCGTGTTTGTCCCTGTAAAAGGCCACGCAATTATACTTATGTGTACATCCTGTCATTTCATGTAATTGTAAAATGCAAAAACGTGATGAAAAACGAACACCAATTATATAATCAAGAAAGTTATGATTGAATTTCAGCAGCATATCTATGATTTATGGTCTAAAAGTTCTATCAAGCCAGATAGATTGTTTAAATCTTAAAACATAAGTATAATATTGATTCATATTAATTATATAGTTAATTCGCCGTTATAAGATAGCAGAGCATATGCAAAAAGATGGCACAAAACTTCAAAAATCTACCAAGAAATCAGAAAAGCAGGCTTTGGTATTCAGTGCAGTCAATGATCTATTATTAATTTCAGTTATGTATCAACCTTCTCGAAGACGAAGGTTAATGTTGTCTTTGTACGAGGCTATAATAGAAATTCAAAAGTGAAGATATCGTGGGTAGTTCAAAGTTGTTTGTGTTTATATACACTGGAGTCTTTCCGCGAAATATGGTCTTTAATACGTACATGTACGCGTAAGGGTGGATTGTACTGCCAACACAGATTTGCATTTTGAAAGAAGATAAATGGATCATTCCACATCAAAACATCAATTTTCGTAAAAAGTGAGTGGAGAAGGTTCTCAGATTTTATGAAAATTTATGAAAAATCATATGCATCTTTAACGCCCTACATCACCGATCTCGCAGCGAAGTTGAGAAAAATTCTTCTTGGACTGCTTAGTTGATACCCAACCATAGATGCTCCAAGCTCGCTGCGAGAAAATTTCTGTGGGCCCTCAAAAAAAGGAAACATTTCAGAAAAATTTTGAAAAAATCGAATTTTCAAACATTTCTTAAAAAATGCAAGAGTAATTTTGCGGTCCCTTCTTCCACAGGCGACTACAAATACATCCAAATGATTGTAAAAAAATATTTAGAAAATCACCAGGAATCGGGAAAGTGACTCTTGAATCTCAAATTACATGAACAATATTCAATTTGTGACATCTTTGATTCAGTCCTGACAATTTCTCGCAGCAGCTACACCAATTCTGATAGGTCGAGTGTCTCACGCTTCACATGATCTATCTGAAACTGTAATCAGAAGTAACTTTTTCCACCCAGAAGTATGATTTTTTTGAATTTGAAGATGTGGTAAAATTAGGTCGTTTTTGTGCTGCTACTATCAAATTTATAAGTAGTATGTGCTTTGTAATTAACAGATACTATTCTTTTGTTGTCAAAACTCGTTAATTCTAACACAGATAGTGCTCGAATTATGCTGTCTATCCCAGTCTTGATCATCCTCTCAATTTGTGTTATCAAGGGCATCGCATATTAAGACTCGTTGATTATGGCCTCTAAGGTAACTCTTAACTCATTCACGGTCTTAATTAAAGAGTTTTGTTGTATTGTTGTATCTCTAAATAGTTAAATGTTGAAACACCCTTCATATTTTCCCTTTATTATTTGAAAGGCAGTCAAATTCTCTAAATTTGTTTGAGAGGCAATAGGCAACCTCTGACCGAATTACATAATTATCTACAGACATGATGAATGAATCACAGACACAGACCTAGGAATTGAATAGGGAAAGACTTCCTACTTTCAACACGTGAAGCCGGTAAACAGATTATAACAGTGTCCCTCGCCAGAAAGTACTTGGTCAAGAAGTTCGCGGATACTGTTAGAGTCACGGCAATTATTCATTGATAAAAACCATCATAATTAGAAGCTCATATGATAATAAGCTAACATTTCTCTGGTAAGTAATCACGCAGCATGTATGGTGTCTGGTACAATTGTGTATTAAGTATTTCCACAATTACAGCTTGATAAAATTGTGTCCCACTTATTTCATGCCTTTGCTGAGAGTAGGTGAGTATTAGCATGTTACTTCTTGGATCTCCCTGAAATAGTCTTCTCGACGAATACTTATGAGCTTCAGATTTGATGAATAAATGATAATTTTTTGCTGTAATGTGCTGGTCTCTCGCAATTTCCGCTCATAAAGGACCACCCGAAAATTTCAGGGAAATTTCGACACAAATGACATCGAAGCTCCCGTGACTCAATCTAAGCCAAGCATTATGCTTGAAAATTTATAAATGTTTATATACATGTAGGGTCTATATTCCGCGCATACTGCATGTTGCATAAATGCATGAAAGAGGCCATCATTTTTGTAATCACTATAACTGATTAGTAGGAAATGTTCTAAGACTTGAAATAAGCACAAAACTATTTGGCTACCGTTGACGATGCGCTTCATCCAAAAAGGACTCAACAGCTCGGCTCGAAAGGGTGAAAAATAGCTTATAACTGCATGTATTGGAAATTTAGGCCTATTGGAAATATACGTGTTGAGATCAGAAATCAACTGGGCTGAAGTGCTCAAGACATTGAACGTCCACTTCGAAGAAATAATTACCAAGGAAAGTTTTTCGTCGCAAGTGCCTATAATCCACCTTGTACTTCCCTCACAGTATTACACCTGACCACCATGAATTCTAGAAAAATTCGTCGACGGCAGATTGTGTCAGATTAAGCCATGATATATAAAATGAAGATCTTTTTAATCTCAACCTTTCTAAGATAAAAGAACTGTAAGCATATTGTAAAACAAATGAGACATAAAACCGATCTTTATTTACCTACTTCTCATTTCAGTAAAGAAGGAAATTACTCGACAAATGATTGGGTCTCTGTCGATTACTTAGGCGATCAATATCCTGGGCAAATAATTTCGATTAGTTAAAATTGGGCGGAAGTCAGTACGCTATCCAGAATAGGACAATATTTCCGGTATTTGAAGTCTCCCGATATTCACAGACAACCAAGGCAGGACATAGTGAAGAAAATTTAAGAATCAACACTAGTGAATTCCACAGGATTTTACAAACAATGCTAATTCTGAAAAAGATTTTCCTAGATTTGAAATAGATACTAGAGTCAGCTAATTTCTGATGTTTTGCTTCAAAAACATGAGTGACAATAATAAATGAACTTATTTCCTTTATTCAACGAGCATATCCTTTCATTGAGGTTAGCAATCTGTTAATTACAAAGCACATACTACTTATAAATTTGATAGTAGCAGCACAAAAACGACCTAATTTTACCACATCTTCAAATTCAAAAAAATCATACTTCTGGGTGGAAAAAGTTACTTCTGATTACAGTTTCAGATAGATCATGTGAAGCGTGAGACACTCGACCTATCAGAATTGGTGTAGCTGCTGCGAGAAATTGTCAGGACTGAATCAAAGATGTCACAAATTGAATATTGTTCATGTAATTTGAGATTCAAGAGTCACTTTCCCGTTTCCTGGTGATTTTCTAAATATTTTTTTACAATCATTTGGATGTATTTGTAGTCGCCTGTGGAAGAAGGGACCGCAAAATTACTCTTGCATTTTTTAAGAAATGTTTGAAAATTCGATTTTTTCAAAATTTTTCTGAAATGTTTCCTTTTTTTGAGGGCCCACAGAAATTTTCTCGCAGCGAGCTTGGAGCATCTATGGTTGGGTATCAACTAAGCAGTCCAAGAAGAATTTTTCTCAACTTCGCTGCGAGATCGGTGATGTAGGGCGTTAAAGATGCATATGATTTTTCATAAATTCTCTAAAAATAGAAAAATTCGAATAAGTGAAGGCCACGCAAGTGACCTTCCCGATGGAATTTTTCCGAAATATTTCGGATTTCATCTAGATAGACCCAAATGATGAAAATATGTGAATTTCAAGGAAATCTGAGAACCTTCTCCACTCACTTTTTACGAAAATTGATGTTTTGATGTGGAATGACCCAAATAAGATGCTCGAAACCCATTAGAGAAAGTTCAGAAAGTGAACTATGTGACCGCATATGCTTTTGAAAAAAGTGTGCATAATCTGCATTGAGGATCGTGAAGCGTGATTATTGCCCATTGCATCACACATTGCAATAATATACATGTATTGTATATACTTTCGGTCATGAATTTTAGTGAGATTGACTAAAGTATTCTGTGTAAGTGAGAGCTAATCAGTTTGCGAGCGGATACAATTCGATAATTTTTTAACGTAACGAATATGTCACAATTTACAAACGTAATTTCTTAGGGACAAAATCTATCATATTCTGATAAACAGTAAGATTCATGCCATACTCACATGCAGCTTGTTTTTAAACATCTCCATCAACAATTTGAAACTGATAAATCAAATCGCAACAATTGTATACGTTAATCCTCTTATGGTGAGGTTATGCGGCTCATCAGTTTGGTTGCTTTTCGTTGTATGTTCCAATTTTGATACATCTTTTAAGTCGACTTTTGTTTAATAAGTTTCAGCAATTTCAGTAACACTTAATATTTCTCATTTTAGCAATGTTGATAAGACTGATCAGATAGAGAAAGTGTCCCCATGTTTGCTGAAAGTAATGGAATCGTGCATCATCGCTGGTTTGCCTTCATCTCTTGTTGATTTGGCTATCAAATTCTACGAAATAATTCCTAAGAAGTTTTTTGAGGTGAGAAGGCTTATTGATTTATTTGAGATATACATGTACATGTATAATTAAATTCAATCAGCCACTTTTATATATGAAGATTGCTTGATATTGTATTGTATTATATAACTTTATTTAATATTAGATTTTACTTACATACGTTATTGACATATAATCTGTAATAATGTACAGACCCGTTCATAAGTTCTTGCGCCACACATCGATGACACATGAAATGCTTTATTGCTGCTTGATTATGATGCACTCATACATTGTCTTCATCCATATTTATCAATGCGGAAATGGAATAATTCATCAAACCTATGGAAATGTCCTAAAAATTAAATTATTCGCAAAAATAGGTCGTCCAAAAGTTTTTGCACCTTTAGACTTTCGACTGTAAATGTAGAAAATAGATAACATAATGAAGGAAACCATATTCATGGTGTTTACAGAAGTTATCTGGAATAGTCTTGCTCGACTTAATATTTCGTGTGACCTCCCTTTGCTGACACACAAGCATTCAATCTCCTTGAGATCGAATTCTTTCTCGCGGGATGGTGTTTGATTCTTCAATATGTACTCTCCAGAGCTCTTCACTAATTACTGGATTCCTTTGAAAATTCCTATCCTTCAAATTCGGCTAGACATTCTCGATAACAGACAGATCTAGTCTTTGGACGGGTCATGACTGCAAAGCACAGATGCCATTTTCAGTCAAAAAAATTCTTTGTGGATGAGGATCGGTGCGCTGGAGCTCCAACATGTTGATAAGTTTATTCTTGATGATATATATATATGAGGAAGACCGACACTCAGAACTCTGTAGTATTCCCGAAAATCAACAATCCTGCTGCATCTTACAACAACTCGAGAAACACTTCCTCTGATAGCAACCCAATCCATTATGTTGGATGGAAACTTTATCGATGGGCAGAAATACCTGGCTTTTAATCCATCGCTAATACTCCTGCAAGCATAAAATGGACGGATTGGATTGAACTCCAACTTGCATTCATCCTAGAAAATTACTTTTTTCCACTTTGCCAGAGACCACGCTGATTGCTGATCCAACCAATTTCCGTGGTAAAATAAGGTAGGGTATGGTTTTCGAACAGCAATGCGTCCAAACAGTGTGTACCCTCGTAGAGTTCCTTTAATTGTACCAACAGATGCCAGATTATTCACATTACATTCCTGGCGGACACGTCTTACTGTCCAAGTGGGAGATGTTTTGGAAGTGCGAACAATTCAACGAGGTCTCCCACATCTCGAACAGTCTATGATATGACAGTTTTGGTATCCCTGAACTTCTTTAAAATATATTTGACCGAACACCGACTGATTTTCATCAATTCGGCTATTTCTTTTTCGTAATCCCCTCGTTTGACATTTCAACAACTGAACTACGATTTTTTGGTGAAATTTGCTGAAGTTCTAAGTTTTCAAGTTAAAAATGAAGTTGAACGCGTCTGTTGCTGTCTATCCTCGCATTTTACTCAAGATGGTGATGTTCGATTAGGACAGCTCTTCTGAAATCAATATTCGCTCTAGGCGCAAAGACTTCTGGACGACCTCGTTTTTTTGACAGAGCCGATCGAATGCGTCAGATGTCAGTGGATTTTTCATTTTTGTCCGATGTCAATCAATACATTAGAATTCAACCTGAAACAAGTTCCGTTGAGCAATAAGTAAAAGAGTTCGAAAATTCACTAAGTTCTGCTTCTTCTGAGACAGGCGCAGACTTGTGAACAGGTCTGTATATGATTGTGTAGCTCTGCGTACGTTCGATAACCCACCTGTTTGAATCAAATTATACATTTTTCATTCTGAATTAACGATAAATCTCCATTCATTCTTTGAATTTAGCAATAAAATATGCTTAAAAAAAGATGAGGCTACTATCTACATAGAGCACGTGTATACGACCGCATTTCACGTAAAAAAATTTGTTCGTCATAATCAAATATACTGCATTTGAAAATGAACCTCGCACCTGCTGGAATTGAAGGTATTTTTTCAAGAACCTGGTGTAATACTTAGCAAGAATACTAATCAATTAGAAAAATGGATAAACAAATATTTGAGAAGAATCTAAAGTAAAAAAATCCTACATAAAATACCTTATCATTGTTATACCTACGAATTCTGTATGTTCAAAACAAATGAACAAGAAAGGCATAATCTAATGAGTAAGGAAAGTCCATTATGCGAACAACCCTGTTTCAACTGGAACCGAAACACCACTTCCTTTCACTGAGATGTAAGCGGATCGGAATACTCCAGCGCGGAGCAGGAAGGCGATCAGCTCTTCTGGAAATGATTGCTACGGTTAAAACCATATAAAGTTAATAATAGCAGGGTGCGTTGATTTAAGTCGACCGGAAAAAGAAGTTAAAAAATCGATCGGAAAATTGAAACATCAAAATTTTCAAGTTGATTTTTTATGTTATGAAAATAGCCGAGAACGGTTGGCTACTTATCGGTTATCTCTCTCGAGATTTTATAATTGTCTGCTCTTCTATTAAACTTGATCAACCATCTTTGGAATTTTAGCGGTGAAGTATTTGTATTCACATTTTGTACTGTTCTGAAAGGGTGCTGGTACTTTGGATTTTCTGCTGAAAAGGTGTTCGTGTTTCTATTTATATTTTGAACTTAAAATAAAGTATTTCTGAATGTTGACTATCTTGTATTCGTAGCATTCAGAATGAAGGATGTGCATATGCACTTGCGCTTGAGAACTACAGGGTGATTCAAGGAAATAACCGGATTTTAAATTTATCTCATCCTCCTACTACAGCCCTTCTTGACATTATTTCTGATGGTCCAGATAATCAATATCATGCGTGCATAATCTATCCACATCATCGATAAAGACTGGATTCTTTTAGCAGGTGATGGAATTTCTCTGTGATGGCAACACCATCTTACTGGTGTTTCTTAATTTTATTCGCATTTAAAATTTGCATATGCTTTCGACAAACTTTGCTACTGATATAAATTGTCTTTGTATTTAAATGCTTCTTTCCAGTATTTGTATCTATGTTTTGAAAGTTGAATATTTATTCTGAAAGAACTGCATTTTTCCAAGTCTTCAATAACTGGTCGTATTGCTTTTACAATCATTCCGAACGCATGGTGCATAAGTAGAACTATATTTTTTTTGCCGTTATAAGTGCACAAATTTTACATTTTTATGTGGTAATTTGTACACACTTTCGCTTACTCTAGTCTACAAGCAGAAAATGGTATAAAGACTAGAACTGCTCTTACTGTGTATGTTGCCTATTTGTTAAGCCGTGCGAGCACGATCTAAGCTTGCAATATCGCTCTGAAAACAACAGTCATTACAAGGCAAAATGAAAACCAGAATGAAGTTTAACTCAATAATTTTCACACTTGCATCGCTAGCTGTCAGTGGCCACTCGCATTTTTTCTGAGAAATAATAAATTCATGACTTAGTAGCTGCAATTGTGGGAGTCTTCTTATTCTTGAATCCAAATTGAGGAAATTCAATTTCATTTTTGGCACAACCTAATTTGGCAATAAACTAATTGGTATGGCGACTTAGTGTTCAGTAAACATGTAAAGAGTTCCGTCAATTCATACATGGAATCTTCCAACATGGGAGAGGGAAGAGGCGCTCAACTTTTCATTCAGACTGGGTCATTAGGCGGGCCAGTGTAGCCATTACAATTTCTATGATAGACCAGACCGACGACCAGTTACATCCGTGACACATGATGAAGTGGACTGCCTTTTATTGAAGTGCTTTTTGATATTGTCAACGATGCCGTCGCTCTATATGTTGATCGCTGAGAATTAGATTGTTTAACTGCTTCAGTTTACTAGAAGTGCAGACTTATTCAAAACGATGGCACATGCTGGAACTTAGTAATTGGGCAAACAGGAATTCCTAATACCTTACAGAGATAGGAAAAACAGTCGTCGTCGCTTGCGGATTGTTGTGAGCTCCATCAAAGTACTTCAATTGTCACGATTCCTTCAAATTCGAAGAATTCAGATCATTGCGAAGTTTTCTCGTTGATGTTGGTCCGTCAGATTCTTTGTTTAGAAGTTGGCAGGCGTGAGAAATTTGGTTCACTTAATCTCTTCGTCGGATTTATCAATGAATGGTACTGTGACAGCGATATGTGACCGAACGAAGAACTCAATGTGTATGACACGCACGCCACTGGCTGCTGTCTGAGGCTCACTGCTTATTCGTGACTACTTATTGTTTGACCGTTCATCGTGTGTGATGTGTGCCTTTCATCATCGCATACGAGATATGACTCTGCCCTTCTAGGAAACGACGACTAGGAGGAACGAGCAGTCTAATTCTGTGGTTGAATGTGTTGCACGATACGATGCATGCTGCTGACATAAGAATATTGTATAATACATTTGCAGGACATGCCACGAGAACGGTTGCTGCTTGTTCTATCTCTTGCCAAAGCTGGACGTTATAAGGAGCATCCCAACGACAAACAGTCTGATTACGCCCGCCGTTGCTGCAGTAACGTTTTATCCCGTCCATTACGGTCCATTAAGTACGTATTGTATATTTGTGATTGCACACAGAAGATTCATACTTTGTTTACATGCAGGGAGGAAACATATCTGGCATTTTCGCACGATGTAGCAACGGCAGCACATGACGTCTATCTTACGGCGCTACAAGGTGGAGATGAGGAAGGCGAGTATCTATGCGAATTCATCTCAAGTATCGAAGTGCGAATGGGCCAAACTCCCATCCTGGTGAGATATACTATCCTGTTATCGCCTAATGTTTTGAGTTGCTGAATTTGAATTATCTTGGAAATGATTTCAATTTTTGCATGTCAGTAAGTTTTCGGGAGGTCAGTTCTGAAATTATCATCCTGAGAGGAAAATGCATGTAATTGTGCGCAGAGTGGGCTAAGAATGTGTGGAATCTGGCATCGCACTTTCATTTTCTTTTCCACGAGAGATGTGGTGGCGATCATTTTTATCACTTCCGTTACCGATGATAGATAACGAATGGGCAACAGCTCACTATTCATGCATCAACTGCGTAAAGCGTAAGCGTCCCGATTAAAAATCAAACTGAGTTATAGGTCATGAAATGCTCAATGTATGTACATGCACAATAAACCGAGGAATTAACAGAACCGAAAATCCAGCGCACTGGCTATTTCAAAATTAAAATATTTATCTATCAATTTACGAGAAGACGAAACAATCGCTCCTAAGTCAAGCAGATGCCATGCAGTCATCAATTACTCAGACTAGCTATGAAATATCTGAGTTATCGGAACAATCTTATTCATTTGTCGATGTATGTAGGTTACAAACATGAATCCAAACATACTGTAGATTACAACACCAATTGATATCACATCAAACAAATAGAAATAATATCATTTCAATATAATATACACCTTTTGAAAAAATCTGTCTCCGTCTTCTCATTGAATTGCACGCACCTTGAAAGAAGTGTCATTAAGTCAAGGCAGTTTTCCACATGGTCGGTCACTTCAGCCGTGTAATCAAACTCTCATGTCTGCTTATTGTTCACAACTGGGGTTTTTGAATTGACAGAGATCCTAAACGAGGCAATTACATTTAGAATCTTGAGTTGACGTTGACTTAACGTTAACTTAACTAGACTTTTGAAACTTGACTGAAGAGAAGAGAAGAAATTCGCACTTTGAAGGACTTTGATTACTTTTTAAATCCCCACTGTGCATGCAGTTTCGATTTTATTGAATGAACTCGAGTTGAGGCCCAGCACCAAATATAAGATATACAAATTGTTGTCCTTTTTGAAGAAATTACCTCGAAATCGACTGATATGATAGCAATACAGAAGAAAGAACACTATTTCACAAATCCTCCGTGTCATGACAACCTTGGAGAGGCAATGTTCATGAAATTAACTTCGATGGAACTGCCTTATTAATTGGAGTATTTATTTCAGCTTTATCATGTCACTTAAACTACCGGCACTGAAAGAGCAAAATATTACAATCAAAGAAAATGATCTCAATTAACTTAAAGAATGTAAATGGGTTCACACACAATACTACTCAGATTCCGATTAGAAACGAAGCTTAATTAGGTGAATCACAAAATAATAAATCATGACTTTAAAAATTGCATCAATCCACAATTAAATTCACCATGATCTAATTTTATTTATAGTTATATACAGATGTATTTTGAACATATAGGAACCGGAATCGATAGCGCACATTCACCACTTCCGTTTCTATATTTGCGGTTGTAATCACTCGCATACAATTATCTATTATGAGATCTCACATTCGAAAAATACTTAATTGCATGACACCATGGTGCAGCTTCTGGTTTTGATTTCCTTGCTTCAAGTGCAGCGGTTCTCAAGGTAACGCTAGCGCCTCTAGTGACTCTCGCTTTTTCAATGGGGCGCTTGACAACAAGGGGACGATAGATCGATAGAAAAGCGGCATTGATGGTTTCAAAACTTTCGAAATTTACATGTAGATCGTAAGGTATAAGGAAAACTTGACACAATAGCTTCGTATCAATTTCTCGCAGACAGCAGAAAAATCCTGAAATTTGAGGCTCCTGTCGCTATCAGTAGCTTCGGAAATTGTTCTTGCTCACAGAATTGAATGAACAGCGCCTCAATCGGTCCTTTGAGCTTACCACGAAATTTCAGATACTGGCAACTAAAGTTCACACGGAAGTCATACCATTATGCATTTCGGTGAACTATTGGCTGTGAGAACATCTTGTGAGTTTTGAATATCAAAGGCAAGCATTTATTTGAACTACCGGTCGCTAATAGTGCAAATTTCAATAACTGAGAGGTATCCTGTGTGACGCCGCGTGCCATCGATAATCATCTGGACTCATATTTGTGCTTTGGGCACATTCTACTGGTCTTATCGAAATGGTACCCTGAGTAGCAACACTCCAGTCCACCATGTATCAGTTGAAGCAGCATTGAATACTAGAATGGCTGCAGGCATGCACTACACAAGGCAGCGCATTGAGCTGACAAAGTCCCTATTGAGCTCCTTTACCTCGGTTCGCTTGCACCAGCGCTGGCTTACTTATCACACTGGCGCAGCGTCATACTTATCTCCAACCAAACAAGCCTTACTACCGCTGGCTCCGGCATCTCAATGGCATGTTGACAGTTACAGGCTTGTCTCCCACAGTAATAAGCACTAGCTCGTAGCTAGGAACTCAACAAGAACCCATCCTGAGACCAAGCAATCGGACTAAACCATCGATGCCCCAGACACAGTCATCAAGTAGCCTCTTTTCGACTGTCTGTGGAGCTTTCACAAGGAATCCCGTTGCGCGGTCCTCGCCAGCAGTCAATAGAACTGTTCTTCATGGGAAAAAGTTGCCAGACCTTCCCTGGAGCGAAGTGAGACCACTGCGTAGCATCAATCTAGCCTAATTCAACTGTTACATGTACCAGCTTTCAGCAAAACAACACCATCCTTAGAGGCCTTGATGCGTTCGAGCGGATGCAAGTATAGTATACAGGGACTGTCAATCAAGTGAATGAAGGGTCCCTACGTGTCTGTTTGCATAGGAGTTCCATTTGCTGAAGACACATATATGTTTATGCAACTGAAATCTCTTAAAAGTCAGGAAGTAAATATATTTATAAACTTTCATGTTTTTTCAGTGTCTCAAAGCGGATACCTCTCTCTTGATGGCATATCATTCTCAATACGCAGAGATTGTTTCGAATCGTGATATAACCAATAAAAAAGTGAAGAGTATGGCAGATAACATGTTCGGGACATTGTACACTTTATTGAGGTAATTATCTTTACATTTATCTGCTCCTACCGAATCATCGTACTTTCATTTTCATCAGATGAACAGTCAATGATTGGTAAGTCTCTTAGGCCGAGCACTACTGACGTTCTTTTCCTAAATTCGCGAACGATTTGTTATTTCTAATTTGTAGATTGTCAACATACGTCAGCGAGCGACAATGCTTGAGCTATGCTTCCGGTCTTCTTGCAAGTCAAACATAGCAAAATTCTATTTGCTTATGTAGATCCATTTGCTTCCGAGTTTGCTACACTTTATAACGAAAGTCTCCAACATTCATTTGATTACTCAAAATGAGATTTGTCATTTTTATGATTTTGATTGCTCTTTTAAGGCATACATGTTCCAGAGTAGGCAGAAATATGATATTCCTCGTATCCGCTAGCTTGTCCGAATTGTTCTTAAAGATAATCATGACAACCGATGTTGTTGTTGCAGATAAACAAACGGACTGCCCTGGTCATAAAATGATATTCACAGAATTTATTATAGTTGCATCACGTTTTATGTAGCGAACACGTGAATGTAGTGGGGGATTGTGAATTGAGATAGATAATTCTTGTTTCCTCTTCAATTCGACTTCTTACTCCAATTGTAATCCGTCAACTGTAGACTGTATCACCATATCCATATCACTTACGTGTATGATGCATTTCGGTCATTCTTGCTGATCGTTCTAGGTTCTAGTGAGTCCTTTCATCTCGTCAGATCAACGCTAATTATGATCTGCTATAAATCGGTTCAATATTTATTCAACATATGTCTTATTTTTCAGTATTCATTTCAGCTGATAGATTTGTCCATTGAAATCCGACTTTAGCGGAACTAGACTGGACGAAAGCTGTTTGTTCATGGTATTTTCAACTTCTCATTCTGAAACCGTTGTAGGTCAATTTTGCTCGATCTTGAGAAGAATCAAATTACCGAAATCGTGTTGCAACTATAGTAAATTCTATGAATATCATTTTGTGATCAAAACAGTCTTCTTGATTATCTGCAACAATAACATCGGATGTCGTGACGTTTTCATTGTCTCTAAGAGCAACTAGGGCAAGTTAGTGGATTCGAGGAATATCATATTTCTGCCTACTCTGGAACACGTTTACCTAAAATCTAAAGTACCTGAATCTAAACAGCCGAAAGTCTAAAACTGCAATCAAGATCATAAAAATGACAAATCTCATTTTGAGTGATTAAATTAATGTTAAACATTGCGTTATTAAATGGAGCAAACTCGGAAGCACATGGATCTACATAAACAATTGGAATTTTGCGATGTTTGACGCTACGTAACTTGCTGGACAACTGGAGTTGTAGCTTAAGCATTTTCGTTTCGCTGATTTTGGTGACAATTCACACCACACATTAAATTTAATAAGGCTCTCGTGCGTGAATTTAGGAAGAAAACATCAGTAGCTCTCGCACAATATCATTAGTTTTGAATGTTTGACATATTGATTGCCGTGGTTTATGTTTTAACGGAAACGCTTTTCCTTCTTCATCAAAGTGACCATATTTGGCATCTTGATCACCAATTAGACTGCTGAGTGAAACTGAAAATTGTAAAAATATAAAACAGTTCTTGGTGAAATATATACAGGAAGTCACTTCGACTTTCAAGTAGACTAAATAAAGCATTCGATAACTGTTATCGTTTTCGTGATAACGAACAAACAAAAAGATGTTTTTATATGCGAAGCATTTCGCCCATTACAGAATATTTTCAATTTCTCATTTCAAAAAAAAATTGAAATTCATCTAGAGAAATTATAAGGAAATTGTGTGTTCAATTGATATGACCTAGACAATTTTAGGATCTTTTAAAGAAGATTCAGCTCGAATTGGCCCCAAGGTAGCCAAAAGTACCGCTCTATTTTTGATGAAAATTCTTGCTGTGCTTATTAATTGTACAATTCGTAAAATGATAATATTCGATTTTTTCGCTGTTTTCGACACTGATTCTTACTAAGAAATAATAATTGAAACGGAAGACAGCTGCGGGTATCAAAACTGACCAGACTTGTATTTTATAAAGTTTCACATCATTCTACTGGTCATGGTGGTGTTGTTGCACTTTCCCGGTACAGTCTGAAACTCATATTACAACCAAAGTCGTAGCCAGGAGGTGACCAGGGTGATGAAGGCCACCCTCAATCTAATCTAAGTAGTCTACTAGATGACGCAATACTGATTGGTATATTTTATTTAATTCACAAGTAGGTTAAAATTCATTACTATTTAGTAAAAACACAATCAAATCAACTGTTTAGAAAATTAACCCCTATTTCGAATATCATCACATAAAATATTCTACAGATGAATAGCAAGTACATGTACATGTCTATGTAATCAGCTTACTTACTTGACACTGTAAACTATACGCTACGTTAGCAATCACATTTTAGCGTCTGAAGAGACATCCAAAACTAGATATACGACTGCACATGATTGTTCGCATTGATTCGCCTTGGCCAATCGCCAGATACTATTGCTATTGGCCAGATGAGTGCTTTCGGAGTCGTGTTTAGTTTGTCCAAAAGGAAAGCAAATCACTGTCGTAATGAATGAACATAAACAATGGTCAGATCATATTTATTTAGAGGCGACCAAAAGCCCTTAATGTCAGGTAAGGTGGATTTAAGACTTGAGCGCTTTTATGGCGCACTGCGCCCGGTCATCAGAAGATTGCTATGTTGAACCAGATGAGTTCACCATGTTGAACCAGATGAACCACCTTTTCCATGTCAATTACAGAGGGATTCGCCTGCTGGAACATGGTATGAAGCTGTTTGAGAAGGTCATAGAGAGGAGGTTGAGGAAGCTAATTAGCATTGATTGCCGGCAGTTTGGTTTCCGAAGAGGGAAATCTACAACTGATGCTGTCTTCATCCTTCGTCAGTTGCAAGAAAAGTACAGCCAAAAGAAGAAGAAGCTCTACCATGTGTTCGTCGATCTCGAAAAGGCTTTCGACAGAGTCCCTAGAGAAATCATCGAATGGGCATTGCGCAGACAAGGAGTTCCTGAGAGATTGGTTTCGGTTGTAATGTCCATGTATCGGAGTTCAAGAACGCAAATCGTGACAAAGTTTGGTCTGTCGGAGGAACTGGACGTCGGCATGGGAGTACACCAAGGGTCAGCGCTTAGCCCCTTGCTGTTCATTACAGTGATGGAGGAAGCGTCCAAAGATTGTCGAGGATCCGGCCCATGGGAGTTGCTGTACGCCGATGATCTGGTTTTAACAGCTGCCTCCAAGCAGGAAGCCATTGATATGTTTTCAAGATGGAAGGATGGTTTAGAGGGGCGTGGCTTGAAGATCAACGGGGCGAAGTCCAAGGTCATGGTAACTGGGAAGAGCAAAGAACGCACCAAGTCTGGAAAGTGGCCGTGCAGTTGTTGTGGCAGGGGAGTCGGAGCAAACTCGATCTTTTGTGTTTCCTGCAAATTGTGGTGTCACAAAAAGTGCTCCCGATTGCGATCATTTCAAGGAATAACAGGCTTCCGATGTCCGAAGTGCGCGGATGTTCCCAACTCGCCTGAGGATGATTCACTTAATGTGAATGGGATCGTCCTACAAGAGGTCCAAGATTTTTGTTAGCTCGGAGATGTCGTGGACTCAGAGGCAAGCGCAGAAGGAGCGGTTCGGACTCGCATCGCGGCTTCATGGACGAAATGGAGATAATTGGCCAGTCTTCTTACCAACAAAGGCATCCCATTGAAGTGTAGAGCCCATGTGTATGAGATGTGTGTAAGATCAGTTCTCATCTACGGCGCAGAAACGTGGCCCCTCAGCCTAAGGCTGGTTGAACTTCTGAGAAGTACTGACAGACGAATGCTGAGGTATATGGCAAAGGTCAGGTTGAAAGACAAAGTTACTAGCGAAGAAGTAGCGAGACGCTGTGGTTTGCCCGAACTTCCAGTCCGCCTGCGGCAAAGACGTCTGCGCTGGTTTGGCCACGTAAGAAGAGCCAATGGTGACGTCATTAATGAAGTCTACAACTTGTCAGTCGTCCACCTGGTAGACCTAAGAAGACTTGGCAAGCCTGTATCCATGAAGATCTGGAGTCTCTGGAGGTGTCGGAAGACATTGCACTAGATCGTTCGAGATGGAAACGGGTCATCGCATCTACGTCCAGCCCCGGAACCGGGAAGAAGAGACGCAAAACGAGGAAGTAAGAAGTAAGTAAGTATTTCTAGATATTTCCAAATCGATTTCAGATCTTTCCAAATGAATTTCAGACATTTACAGATGGATTTCAGATTTTTCCAATTGAATTTCAGATATCTATCAACAAACCCAACTTTTGAAGATATCTGAAAATCAATTGGAAAAATCTGAAATCCATCTGGAAATGTCTGAAATTCATTTGGAAAGATCTGAAATCGATTTGGAAATATCTGAAATAGACATGGATAAGGTGTAGTTAAACAATGGTGCATTTGCACATTTTGTTATTTTCATTCCTCTACTTCACACTCGTACGTAGCTTTCGTGGCGTCTAGTTTGTAGCCTAGAAGAAAATGACAACTTCTAAAGACAACAATTGATATAAAACTTCAAGAATGGAAGTTAAGCGTCTTGCTAAACACACTAGTGGCACAAAAATCGAACGCGCTTTAACTTAGATGCGCTTGTCAACGACTGCATCAATAGATTAGAATCAGTTACGGGTAGCTCTTCATTGATGATTTATGTCCCAACTTAGTTCCCTCGTCGATGCCGTGACCTTGAGTCAATCTCTATCCCAGACAACTTCGGATAAACAATTTATTTCTATGGTTAACAGAGTGTGTCCTATTTTCAGTCGTGTGCATTAAATGAACTAATTAACTCAATTCAACTGACAATACACTGCATTGAAATGAATTAAGTGGATTTTGTAGTGTAAATAAGACGAAAAACATATTGAAATTACAGTAGCATTTATCCATTAAAATATTAAATGAACAATTTGTAAAACGATTTTAAATTGAAAAAATGAATCTTAGTTGATTGACAACTACCAAACAAGGCTGTTGACACATCTCTGCTTTACTTTACTATTTTGCATACTTGCACATGCTGATTGAACTTCCAATTTCAGATATCTTGATGTACCGGTAATTTACGCTCGCTTAAGGTAGCAAGGGAGTTTCGGAGTTTATCTGACTCTCATGAAAGCCTGTCTTTCCAGAGCTACCAACCCTTGGCGGTTTGTTGGGAGACGTAAGTCGTAGTGTCGACCCACCAACACGTCCTGACATGAAAGTGGTATAGGATGGACGAAAAATAGAGTTCCCTCAGAGCTCTCTCGTAGTGCTTCTGAGGAAGCCCACCAATCTTGACTAGTATGTTGGGAGACCACCCGTCGCAGTGTCACTTCGGTGGCCAGGCGTGGAAGATGGATTCCGTTAGATCACTAGTCGTTAGCAGCGACATACCTTGCTCTCTCGTATTCTGAGTTCCTTACGTCTGCGTGTGTGATCAACCAAATGGCCTTCGTTGTTGAGCACGTTGGCAAGTGGACGAAAACCAAATCTGCACCTCCTCGAATGGTCTCTCTGCGAGAGATCCAGGTGAGAGTCGGGCAACATGGGAGACACTTGCTGACCAAGTTTCGCACCACGGCTAAGCAGATCAATGGCAAAACCATTCATGTGGCCTGGAGTTTAAACAGTCCCGTAATCCGCCTCTGCAGGGTTGGAGGTATGCCATTTCTTGGATCGTGGCCAAAAGGAGGGCGCGAGGAGCTCGGCGGCTTGCATGATGTCAGGTCGTCTATCCATGTAGCAACGTGTCGTGAGGGCAGACTGGAAGGATTCTACCCTGATAGTCAGGGGAAAAACACCAAACCGTATGAGATCAGTCCCATATCCGCGTACATAAGTGTACGCCGTACTAATCTTAGCACTTCGGTACAAAGGGGAACAGCTTCCTAACCGGAAACCATGTATACTCGCGGAGGGAATGTTCTCATAAACTATGACTTTCGGAGGTAGGATAATGAAGGGAGTCTGTGTCAGTGTTTCCGTGACCGGACTCATTGCCTGCGGCCATGAATTGATGCGGAGTGGCGTTAGCGTGCGGGCTTAACATCTGCGTTCGGCTTGCTCAACCTTCCAGGTCTTTGACCTGTCGGTATCGCTTCGCTCTCTCCGATATCAACCTTTATTTCACGCAGCTTCGTTGCTGTTCCATAGAGTCACTCATCCCTCAACGGGGGATGGACCATCCTGACATTTTCAGACTTTACTGGAGTGCTGTGATGCATTTATTCTAGATGCCCATCCTGTCGACTTCCAATGGATGGATTTCTAGACCAAGCACTTAGCCACTGTGACAGTAAGACAGCAAAATTAAATGGTAATACTTCTTTAAAAATTAAAAAACTTGCCACCTATAATTGTGATTACCCACAGAAGTACATCCCGGAATTGGATGCGGGCAGAGATTTCACGGCCCTGCCCGGCCCGCGGTATAACAGCCTAAAGTCCATCGCAGCTCGATCCGTCAAAACCCGCAAACCCAAGTAATTATATACATAAAGTGCAACTTACGTATATACCATTTCATAGTATGAATTGTTTGTTTTACGGCTATACGTGTTTTCAATGTAAACAGGTGACGTCGTTAAAGATTTTGCATTTTTATGTTTAATTAATTCTACAAAATAATAAATAATTATAGAAATTTAGTTTGCTTAGTAATATATAGTAACAATAGTACTTGTTTCTTTTAATCGCATTTGATCATCTCCCATGATATCACTGGGGTTTGGAAGAAATACAAAACATCACGTGCTCTCTAAATATTCATGCATTCGGATTATTCGAATTTCATGTGATGACTGAAAGTTTTACCATATGGATGATATTGTTGGAATTCTTTGTTCGTTTTGATTTTGCAATGTCACACATTTCCGTTGCATATGTTGTTAAGCTTTAAATATTCCGCTCTGTTTTATTCCACTAATCTAGTGTTGCTTTAAAGTGAAGAGCCTTAAATAATCACTATAATATTTCAGATTTGAACTAAATCATTTCAATCAAACGTGAAGGACCCATTAGTTGATTCTATTGTTTCTAACAACAATGACTGTCAAGGTATTTCTAACATCGGCATATCGAGAATTATTAAAGTGCAGGTGACTCCAATATACCGCATGAAACAACTATTAGAGCCACAGATGTAACCAATCCGAAAACTCAGACTCCACTTCCGAGAATAAACGTGTTATAAAACAAAAAATACAAATTTCTGGGTTGCGAAAATAATTGGATTCATTGTGATAATCAACAATTCGAACTAATGAATGCTATGGTCCGGGTAGCAATCTAAAATTTAAGTGGTTTTATATGAAGCATCTCAAAAAATAATCTCAAGCATTTGAAATGCTCGGCACCGCTAGCTACGATGACCCGGTCGTCGAAAACTTTCAGTGGCCAATTGTCCACATCCCTGGCATCTTAAACATAAACTCAACTGCGTGTATGCGCATATGTTCACAGATGCCATGCGCATGAAATGAACATTAAAATGCAAAGTATACCTGTCTATTCTCTGCTAATTTTGGGCTTTAACTGCCTTGTTTGATATTCACTTGATTGACTGGACATTGACTGCCTGATTCGATACAGAATCAATTACAACAAATTTAATTTTTCAAAACTCTTTGTGCTAGCTACTGCATTTAGTATTGGATATGATATGTTGCCTTGAAATTGTTATTTCTGGCGTTGTTTGTGCTTGTCATGGATTTTGTTTGATATTTCAACATTTTTTGTTTGAAATGTCTTTAGGTCCAAAGAAGATGTGAAAGTTGTTGGGCAAGACTTGGCTCCGTTTACTATCACCCTAATCGGCCGCTTGCACAAAGCAGAACTGAAATACCCGTGGTTGCGAGATATAGTTAATCACATGACAAGCGCCTTGCGGCTAAGTGACAAAGATAAAGATTTTGCCTACAAAGTAAGTTTCATATTCCACAAAATTTTCATGGGGATGCGATTTTTGTGTCTTTTGAACTCACTCATTTATTTCAATAATGCGATGAAGTGAATCTCTTTAACTGGATCGTCGGAAAGAGTAGTTTGCAAAAACTAAGAGAACATGCCAGTAAATAATAATGCATAATGGTGAATAGACTATACAAGGCGTTTTCCCAATCAGACTATCTGCAGGGCTGTTTTTGACCCTAATTGGCATCAAGGTTTCATATTCTTAAAATTCTGAAGGGACTTGGACTCCGGTCTTTTATGATTGATAGGACTCCGACGAGACCCAAGGGTTTGGAGAAGTCTCGTATGAAGTTTAAATTGATAATAATTTCAGTTTATATATTAAGTGTATTATGTATTTGCATGTAAGTGCAAACATTTGTCGATTGAATGTGTCTTGGCCAGTCATTTGTTTTGAAACATTGATTAAGGAACAGCCAAGGTTTGGTTGTAGCGATGTAATTAATTTCGGCCACTATTCTTGTTGGCGGCAAGCATACATGGGATATTATAAAATAATGGATAGGTAGGTCTAAATAATATTATCTAGCTTTGTGAGTATAAGACTACTAACGGTTATTTCTTCTGGCTCAACTGAAGGTTTGGTTTTTCCGAGTGTATGGTCATTGAGGATGAAGCGCAGAATCTAGAGCTACCAAATTTTACCAAAGTATGCAAATGTTACCAAGAGCTTCACCAAATTTATGCAAAAACCTTTTCAGTCCCTTATTCCCTTCCAAATTGGATAATTCGATTTATGCGTACACCATGTTACATTACAGACCAACATATATATGCCTGCCAACACTATATCACCATGCCATATTATATACCAACAAATCAATCCTCTTAAAGAATACTTGCATAATATAAACCCCTCTGTACACTCTTCACCTCATTGTCCCCTATGTAAATCTCAACCGCACAATACAAAACAACTCTTCTCCTGCACATACAACGCTCACATGATGAGACCTGTGGGTTGCCCTCGTGAGGAGTGCGGAGCTCATCCGCCGCTGATAGCGAGCGATTGGTCCGCCCAACACCTGACGACCCTTGCATCGCCATCTAATAGGAGGGAGGTGGTGGGTTGATACCACCACCATGTTGTACTCAAAGACTTAATGGAGCGACTTGCACGCTAATATGAATGGCACATCATTTTTTGCAGAAAGCGCAACTGAAAGATATTCTCGAAGGTTGGAGAGAATTCCTCTGTAGTCCAGATCGAGCAGTTCCCGAATGGAAAAATGAAGTAGCCTTAGTTTTTGATGCGGCCATCATGAGCTGTGTGAAAAATGCTAAAGATATTGAAATGATGTTCCCTGTGTTCGGAGAGATGTTAAATTGGAGATCAAAATATTTGATGGAGAGAATCAAAAGACATTCTGAATATATGGAGAAACATGTAAAAACTGCAATCAAGGTATGACTACCCTTAATGTTCACTTAATCAATCACTTAGTTAAGTATGTGGTGCTTGGGACCTCGTTTTTTTTTTAATTGCATAGAAATGAATTCATTTGTAGGTTATGCTGGCATGTACTATGATATCTCAATTAACTTTTGCTGCTACATATCATTTTGTGCATTCTTCTCAATTTTTTCAAAAAATTTATTGGTTTTGAGTCGGAGTCTTATTTTTCAAAGATTCTTGCATTGTGTGATTACCACGAGTTTTCACTACGCAAATATGTACACTTTCATCATCATATACGGTTAACGTCCGTTATTCCGCCGTTAGCGGGGTTGGACGATTGCCTCTGATGGCGGTTCTCCATCTGGCGCGATCCTTTGCATCTTCCTCGCAGAGACCCATTTCCTTACAGTCTGCTCGAACTGTTTCCTCCCATGTGATTCGAGGTCGTCCTCTGGGCGTTCGCCCTGACACGTTTGACTTCCACACCTTCTTCACCCAATCATCATCTGCTTTCCTCACTACATGACCGCACCACCTCAAGCGCCTTCTTCTCATCGCTTCTTCCATTGCAGCTAGGCTTAGTCTTCGAAGGAGGTCGTCGCTGGGGATTCTTTCTGGAAGTGACACACCACACAGCCACCTGACCATTCTACTTTTGGCTCTTATCATCTTCATTTTGTTCTCTGTCTTCATGGCCCACGTTTCACTACCAGGCAGCATGCTGTTTCTTACACACACGTCGTACACTTTCCCCTTCATTCATAGGTCATCCATAGGTTCCCTTCATCCATCGGGCGGGTGCCGCCCGTGATGTCAGGAAAGTCAACAGCTCGTGGAATCGCTTCCAACCACAACCTATCCGTGTAGACACTGCTGCATCCACTCAACCATCCCCATTCAACACTACAGTCTATAAACATTACAGCGGACGCAAACACAACTCCTGACCTAAATCATGAGGGATGTAGTTGCACGAAAGCGTTGAAAGATTTTATGGTGACTTTCAAGACAAATGCAGCGGCTTATTGAAAGTTTAGATCCATTAATGAGTCCATTTAGTGCATAAATTAGGCAAACCGCATGATTCCGGTAGGGACACCTAAACGAATATTGTAAGTAAGATTCTTAATGTAATGATTATGTGACTGTTATCCCATAGGCTCATTTAAGATGCTTTCATTTATTCTTTGTAGGCGAATGTGACCGATTTTGTTGGAATGTTAGAAAAATATCATGAATTCGCGAAGACATTTACACTGACAGTTGACGAAGCGGATGCAGAGAGAGACGATGTTGACAGAGATAGCTGCCAAAGCGAATTGATGATGATAACCAAAGATTCTGTCGATAAATGGTTGACATTCGCCAGGTGAGGTATCCGTCGGATATAATGAGTATCAGAAATATATTTTGTTAAGTGAAAGAAAGGAGATGAACTGCCGTATTATCAAGAGATTAGCTTCAGCGGTACTTCTATTCTTCCCCCCCCCACATTTCTGTTGTTGACACCCGGAAGTGTTGCATCGTCAGCGAGCTTCTCTTGTTCCTAAGGGGCATTCTCACTAAGGTCGTACAGCGTTGACTGTGTAAAACTCATCTTATCTGACTTGTAGAACATTTACAGCCTCAGAATTAGACAACTGCTCGTCATTTGTCTGTAGACAACAATCACACGAAGTTCATGATCACAGCTGTACCTTGTACTCTAAATGATTATCCAAGGGACCAATCCTTCATCCCAGGGTTCAAGTAAGACTTTTCAGTTGTGTTGTAGTGTCACTCATTGACAGAGCAAGTATATTCTAAACCCAATGTGACTAACTTTGGCAAAATTTGATGATTTTGGAAAACTTGAAAAATGTGGGTGGGGGGAAAGAATAGAAGTACCGTTTGTACATGCATGAAAATAGTTGTATTTCTATCAGTGGATCATCAATCGTGGTGTAATTTGATAGGCTGAAAACGTTGGATGCCGTAGGGCGTAGGCTCATCTATCTGCTAATTGAAATTTTTAACTGAAACATTGCATTCAATCAAAACTGCAGGGGAATTTCTCATTCGATTTGTCTGCTCGATTACTGCATACCCATCAGCCAATCTGAAGAATCACCGGTATTGCTGTTAGGCTTACATTTCTGTAAAGAAAATGCCCAGTCAAAGGGTTTATTGTATATTGGTTTTCCGCATATTGTATATTGTATATGTCATGTGGTGAATGACATTACTCTTAACCCACTTGTGCCCCATACGCTACGAAAAAACGTTGACAGAGCAGCAAAAAGTATTGTAAAAATTTTTTAAACTTTAGACAACTGTTCACGTTTCATGGATCCCCTTAGATTGTTTCCTTTTCGATTGACATCTGATTGCTTTGTTGAATTACTTGTATTGTCTCTTCTTCAAGTGCTCATAAAATTGTAAAGTGCGCAGATAACATGACTATAATTGAACCAAAGTTTAGCTGACAATCCAACCCAGTCAGAAGTCGATGACATTTTTTTGAATTTTGGTTTGACTATTAATCAGACCAACAGTAACCACATATCTATTAAAGAAAGTAGATATTTCCTGCTGATTGTAGCTACGCTTATGATAATGTTGCCTGTGACAATATTTTGAGTTTCATTTTACATAGCTTCTAATCTTTGGACTCTCAGATAACTCATTGTGAAAACCCTCCTCTCGTTTATACGTCATTCGTGTTATGAAATTCATTATGAAAAACGAAGATCTAATCATTGTGTATCATTAATTGATTTCGAGTTAATTTTTATGTTCATCACCTGTGCATGGACTTTTGCCAAAGAAATCATCAATAAAGTTGGAGGCGAGCTCACAAGTTCATTTGTGGCAACGATTGTACGTGTAATAATTTTCCATCAATTGTCATCAAATTTCAGAATCCAACTGTTGAATTTTTGCTGAAATGTGAAAGGTCAAAATGTCAATCACCTAACTATTTGGTTCTTGAGAGACTGCCTAAAAGTCAATATTTCCGTATTACCTTACTTACTTACATGCGTGACTTTCTTTGCTATTTCTTTAACGGATTTACCCTCTCAGACTAGATACATGTAGATCATCAGTTTAATGCCAATTATTATTCTTCAACAGGTCTGCGCGACAGCACACACGGCCAGAGATTCAGCAATTTATTCTGCTAGTCCTTGCTGATATGTTGAAGTCAGGGAATGAACATCAAGCTCGTGTAGGTCAAGAAGTCGCGGAATTCGTATCTTGGCCATCAGAATATGATCTTCAAGCACTTATGAATTCTCTACTGCTCCTGGCATCTGGACAAACAGATGCGGATACAGAGTCCGTCCATTTAGCCTCCATTGTGGCTTCTGTTCTTGGACCGCTCTCCTCTGCAGCCATACGGACCGATCGGGCCTTCGTCTCTCCACATTTGAATATTATTGGAGAAATTATTGATGCATCTCTCACTGGTGATCTTTTCTTTGATCTCAATGGCAAAGATATTCCCACATTTTTTGCTCACATTCTCATAAATTTCTTCAACCTTTTGAATGTAAGTTTATTAAATGTTTGGCTAAATGCGTTGGAAGTCATTCTAGGCGAGAGTTCTTCTAAGTTATCTGATGATCATAATAATGTAGAGCTCTTTGTGAAAAATAGTTTGATGTTGAAATGTCATAGCAAATAATATGTATAATATTTTACTACTTATAAATTGATCAGTAGTGTGCAATCTGCATCAACTTGAAACAAGCAGGTGAAGACTGAAGTAGAGAATTTCATAATGTGAATAAATACTAGGGCTGCACCGAACATTCGCTTCAGACGAATTTCGATTTTCGAGAAGTTTGGTGGTTCAACCGAACTTGCCTTAAAGTGCGGCCGAACTACCGAACGTTTTAATGTCAAGACAAATAAAGAAAATATTTTTATAAAACATTATCGCCTTTAAATGTGTTTTCAATCATTTTCTCAACTGAACTTTGGCAATTCCTATGTCTATCACATTTGTGAGTCTATAACCTATTTTTTAGAAACTCAAAGTACATAAAGGATAAATTATTGTGCAATTACATGTACAGAATATCATTGGTTGTCGTTAGGTGGGCCATGAGACTAAGAGAGACGAAAGCGAATGCTCAAATTGTATGAAAATAAATGCAAAATAAAGAGCAAATTGACATGTTCGCAGAAAGAATTTCACTATGAATTATGGTGCTCCATGTGGCACATTATTTTACAAGAACCGGAGGATCTCTCCTCTCATTGGTAGTAAACAAGAGCGAATGTCTTCCTGAAGTCTTCGAGCATCGAAAAACATTCGTTCTCAGTAGAGTAATAACACCGTCTGTATAAAAATATTGAAATATTCAGTCAATCATGCTCGTGATAATGCTGAATTCTCGAAAAATCTCAGCGTTTGCAGTGTTAGCACATAACTGCGATTTCTCGACTTCAGAATTTCAGAGAAGTCGTGAAGCTCCATGATTTTCTATGTGCTTTGATCGCAATATCAACGTATGCCATAGTTCACGTCTCTTTGCCGGTGGCATTGCGTTGTAATAGGAGACATTCAGTCACATTGAGACTGATTCAATGACATGGTAGTGACATCACATTAAAAGCGTCGTGCGAATCGTTAGGAGTTGTTAAGTTAAGATGCGATGTCATGAAAGCTAATTCGCTCCTTAGGCTGCCTAAAGCAACAACGTCCTAGGTACAGCGCCACATTTTGGCAATCTACAGTTCTATAATAGGCCATCTTCTTTTGCATTGTTGTAGCCTAACTTATCAAATTATTTTAATTGTAAAAAATTGTCATACAACCAACATTATATATGCAATGAGTTTTGAATGAAGACTATGCGGCACAAGCAGCAATTGGAAATATTCAGGAGAAATGTTGACTGCCATCCTTTAGAGTAATAATATCAAAAGGTTCGTCCAGTTCAGTTCGGTTCAGCCGAACTTCTTGTTAGGTTCGGCAATATACTGGTTCGGTCGGACCTTAAAATCAAGGTTCATTGCACCTTTACTTAAAAAGGAGAGATTCCGATTTTTACCGAAGATTTTACAGATTACAATCGCGATTAGAAACGGAGAATTGATGTTCGTCCCAATTAGCCGATTGTCCCGATTAAGCGGAGTGCACTGTATTTGTCATCATGCTCATCAATATCCTAACTTAATCCAATTTTTCACATTTCAGCGAGAAGTAGAAGAGGCTGCGTTCATCAATACGCTATATCCACGTCTTTGTCGCTGCGTGGATATCTCTGAGGATTTTGATCCATATCACGATATGTGGTCACGTATGATGTTAGGAGTGAATACAAGTGGGCCAGCTACTGAGGCACTGTGTAACTACATACCAGCGATTGTGGCTGCCACTGAGAAGGCAATCAAACGAAAGGAAATGGATAAGTATCTTACGGCAGGAGGTAAGAAGACAGCACTTTTGAGATGTTTATGCTGTATGCGTGTGCTGGTATGCGTGAATGCAGATTTGACAGTTTGTTGACTTGCGAGACAATTAATAATGAAGGACAACTGCGTGGTAGTGTTGCAATGACAGATTCTGTTGAACGAATTATCTGGCATCGCAGCAAGAGCAGCAGTGCTGTAACTGCAATCTGCCCTGTAACTGTAAATTTTGTGTGTACCTCCTTGACAAAAGTTGTTTATGAGATTTGCAATTAGCAAGTTAGTGAAATTTCGACAGGCATTCATTAAATATCACTTTAAACACACTATTGTCAAATCGCCTAAGTTAGTGCGCCTCAAATAATTAATAAATGCTGCTTTTTGCAATCACAATGCGAATAAAATAATTTGATAATCTCAATAACTGGAGGCGCATTAACTTGGGCGATTTGCCAGTAGTGTGTTAAAAGTGATATTTAATGAATGCCTGTCAAAATTTCACTAACTTGGTAATTGCAAATCTGAAATTAACCCGCGCATGGCTGCAACTTTAAATAAGGAGTTGTGTCGATGTTGAGAGATGTTGTGGCCTAATGATGATTCCTGATATTGGATGAAATAGGAGCTATTCAGGTCTGTTTCCATTTTTAAACTGAGGATGCAACTCAATATTTAATTTTTCTATTCACAAAATCGTTTATGATAGAAGTCTTCTCAATAGAGTTTTGCACCTTTCGCAACGGTGCACCGGACGTTCCCAGAAAATTTAGAAAATCACGCTGAAGCATAGAGTAAGTATATAGTATTATATGAATATAGTATATAGTATATGAAAATTTTTATATGAAGAGATTCACTTTCTTGCGGAGATAACGTTCCTGCGGTTCAAAAAATTATGTAATCAATTTTTAAAAGGCTAAATTTTTTCAAATTTTTCCTGTGTTCATAAGCTATCGACATGAACCTAATTTATAAGTAGTATGAAACTTATGTTTGATATCAAAAGGAATGAATATGTGCTGCAGAGTTTCGACCTCGATAGAAATTTCTATCGAGGTCCGGTCGAGGTCAGGATTTTTATCGAGGTCGAGGTCCGGTCGAGTTCAGGTTTATTTTTTCTTTATTCATTCGATACTTTGATCTTGTTGATATGGCGCATATTAAGAACGATGCTAATAGGACTAGAGGTAACTTTTGGGGGGTATGCCTATGATCCATTCCGATACACTTGGTAGATATGTGGTGTGATAGGCTATCCATCAAATAGTAAAGTTAACACAGTCGTTGGCAAAACTATATACGCATCCTTGACCTGGTGAGACAGGTCGGAACACTTTCGCTCATGAATACAAGCTTCTCAATGGTTTAAGACGCAAAAATGACTTATTTTCTCATTGTGGTACAGAGGAATTTAAATTACAAACCAATACATGTAAATAATGGATTCATATATCTACATAAAGGTGGGGAAAATTGTCAAAAACAGAATAACAAGATCTATTGAAGACAATTATTTGATTTCAAAAACAATATTGCCTGTACTAAATCAGGCTTTATTCGGGTTCGCCGATCAGTCAGCACAATTTTCATTGCATAAGTTTCAGCAACCGACCGACCTCGACCTCGATATGTTTCATGTCGAGGTCGAGGTCGGGAAAAAGTTATCGAGGACGCGAGGTCGAGGTCGAAACTCTGCTAACAAGCATCTTAATTAGCGAAACTTAAGCTGATCATCAAAGGAATTTCATGAACCGCACTGTAATGCAAGTCTTCATGAAAAATTTGAGATCGTATTATGCTTGCTGGCTGAAATTTCAAGTTTTCAGTTCAATTTTCATCCACATCATTATGAATTTATGATTCACTAAATTTATGTTTCATTTCTTGAATCTGAATGGTAGTGTGGACCCATACATCTTTTAAAGTTAATTGTGATCATTGTCCTTGATGATATTTTGCTCTTCCAGTTGCAGGTAGCTTGTGATGTGATCACGCTTCAGAAGATACTCTTATTAAGAAGGATGAGCATTGAATTAATAGCAACCTTCGAACTGCCAATTTAACAAGCACCCTCTCCAGGGCTGTCATGACACACAGGATCTGTAAAATGCTATTATTCCTTATGTAAAGTCATCATGATCAATCAATTCCGTGGTAATCTCTTCAAAACTGCAAAAATTTGCATATCACATTTGGTATCAATACCTAATTGTGTTCAACTTGAGTTCGTTTAATAAAATCGAAACTGCATACACATTGGGAATTTAATTAATACAGAGTTGCTACTCTACCTAACGTACTTTCTCTGTGCGCTAAAGCGCTTGGACCGAAAAATAAGTTGTTTCACGTTGAAGACAGCTTTGCGCATAGTCAATGAAGTCCTTGAAATTTGGGCATCGTCAGAAATCTATTTGCGCTCTAATTCCTCAAATTGCAAGAACATTTTTGAATATATTGTCTTGGCTATTTGTCATGTTTAACATAAAGAGCCTCCAAAACCTAAAGAACACTTCTGAGTTCGAAAATCATGGTTTCACAAAATCGTACAGCATCATTTGCTATATCAGCACACCTGTAATATGAGTACATGATGCGAAATGCAGTCATCAATTCCTAGCATCGAATGTAATAATTTCGAACAGTTAAATCAAAAACCTAACGTTTGTTCTATTGATTTCAGCACTTCTGACAAGGTTGGCGGAGGAATGTCCTTTGCTGATGGCTAAACATGCAAATGACTACATTCGATTGACCAAACTTAGTCTCAAATCTCCTGAGTTATCTCCAGTGGCTCTGCAACTGCTTCGAAGTCTTGTTCAATTGGCAAAGATATCAGAACTGGTACGGATTATAAGAAAATAGAAAAGCTGATTAGAACGATGATATGAAATAGAAGGATTGTATTATTAAAAGCTGAGTGATAAGCTGAGGATGTTTCAAGTTTCGCACGGTGCAGCAAATAATAAATGCTTATGATTTAGCTAGCATTAATAGATTCAATTCTGTCCTAGAAAAGTTGACACTTATGGGCTATCTCACAAGGGTTTTCGAATTTGTCTAGAGCCTGCAAAACTTGATTCATATCACCACAAAGCTTCGGATATTTGTAAATTGGAATATTAGAATATCAGAACGTTTATTTTTTCAATTGAAAAACACGTACATGTATACAAAAGAGAATGAATGAGATGACTGATGACAAGGCGATTGAGAAATTTACAGAATGAAATTAGTGTATTTTCCATCTACTTTCAAACTTTTATTAGATTGGATTCGTCCTTAAAGAATGAAAAGCGAGTTGTGTGAAGTGAGAGTTGTCTCTGGTTGCCAGATAGTGCAAGAGAGTAGTGCACGGTTCCGTGCTATTCACTGCGACTTCTAACGACTTAGCAAAATCTCAGTAAATATTGGGTGCAGAGGAATAATGGGATCATTTCATATATCAGCTGATGAGATTGTAGACAGCACTGCTTATACACCCGCTTTAACGTACGTGTTTGAAAGATAGCTATCCTTATATTCGTATATTATATATTATATTCATATAACGTACGCTTCACGCTAGCGCCTTGGATTCAAAAAATACTAGGCGAAATTGATTAAAACATGAATGAATGTTGATAGTGTATGTGAAGTTTTGTGCTGATTGATTAGCCCTTACACAGTTTTAGAAATTTGAAAACATGGGGAGCTAGACTTTAAAAGACGAAAAATATCCATAGCTTCTTAAAAAATCGAATAAGAGGCACTGAAGAAACCATTAGACTTAGTGATCTGCTTTTCATAAATAGTTCAGTCACAGATGATGTAAAAGACCCATGTAGTATTCGGGTGAGGGTACACCCATAAATTAGACTTAAAAGTGAATAATTCGGGCAAAGATTAGAATGAAATTCGTATGAACGAAGCCCGAATTGTTTACTTTTTCGGGAAGTTTCACCCGAATATTCTGTAGCGATAATTCGGGTGAAGAGGGAAAAATTCGTGTGAATTTTGCATCGGGTATATACTTCCAAAATTATGGACAACTATAATTTTCACTTTCAGATGCTGACGAAGGACTGTGTGGAAATGCTGTTGCCGTTAATATCAAACCAATCTCTTGCTTACTTCGCCATGACCTTGTTATCTGTGATAGGTAACAAGAAACCACAGCTTTTGACACCGAATATTGAAAGAATAGGAGAAATCGCTGCCGAGAAGTCATCGCAAGCACCAACCATCTTCAATATGTTCGAAAAGTTGGTGGAAGCTGATGGGGTGAGTTACCAGTTCATGACGTTAAAAGCTGTTAATACAAAGTGGGGTTTAAGGCCTTATTTAATTTTTTAATGCTTTAAAACAAGATAACGCGGCATAGAAGATGCCTATTTGGTCGAACGTCTTTCCCTAGGAGGACGAGATTCCTGTACATGAATAAATAAAAACTCTAGACTTTTGCAAATTTATATTTTAATACAACAAAAGTTAGTAAAGTAATAATCTATGTTTTAATACTAAATTAGCTGCGAAAATATGAACAACTTCCGTAGTCAGTACATCAGTTTACTTAAACTGACGCGTTTCATTGCGCGTACCATCTTTGGTGAATAGAGACAGGAATCTTTGCTGATAGGACCTACTAATATTTCAGTTTATCCTGCCGATGCACTTACTCATAGCCATTTACAAACATTTATGATGTTTGTGAATTTGAAAACTTATTTGATTTCATACAAATTCTGTGAATATTAGATTCATTGTTTTGATTCCAAGTGTTGTTTGTAGATTTCTATGACATTGAATTTCATCGCTTTCTGAAGTTAATATAAACTCATTTTACTGGTGTAGTGCAAAGTTAATTCACAAATAGGGATAATAACGGTGACAAGCAAAAGGGATGAACAAACTCAAGTAAAAATTATTGCTCAGTTTGAGTATAGCTGTTCATAAATTAAAAAACATCATTTACAATCATAGCAACATATAATGACATTGTTATGTGACTCCATCATAATAGTTTTACCAATACGATGAGCAGTATAGAAAGATTGTTTGGACAGCATGTGAGTAAGCATAAAAATTGACGCCTGGTCTCGCTTTAATTTGCTCATTTACGCGAGCAAAGGTATGGTGCCGAGTTTCTCCGATGTAGCATTCTGCTCACAAACAGACCTGCAAGTGGGCCTGAATTTTCAGGCTCGGCCCAGGCTTGTCCTGTGCCCACATCATCGAGAATATTCCGCGCAATTCCTGCACTCATAATGCAGTAACGATACAAACAGGTCATGCTGTATCACGTGCACAATGTACTTACGAGTACATGTACATTCATGATTGATTTTATCAATATTTCATGCTTGAATCCGCAAGCTTGATGAATTTTAGTTTGATTTTCGTCATAAGCTAGTATTGATTTGCAGTAGGCAATACATTTTTTGGTAGCGTAGATAACCAAGTGATAGGCATATTCAATTTTGGGATGCAGTTGATTCGACTTATTTCAAATTACGAGAAAACCGATGGATAAAAAAATTAGCAGCAAAACAAGCCATGTCAATTCAATCGATATAAATTTACTTGCCGTTATCTATTATCTTGAAGCTCCTTTTTCTAGCACAAAGAGAAATGTTCGAATCAAAAGTTTGCACCTGTAGGTTTGTGTTGTTTCATCACATTATTTCTAGATCACGATGAGGACTGCTTTCTGCTTCGCGAGATTCGTGCGCATGTTTGTAAGAGCCCAACTGTGGTGCATTCACTTAGAGGTGTGCATTGTCTATGAATTGAAACCCAACCCGACCACCCTCGACCCGAACCCGAACCATAATTTTGAATCCGAAGACACCCGAAAATTCTACCGATACTAAAAAAGAGCATAAACCGAAAAAATTTCAATGAAAATCAAATCACTGGGACCGTGGAGAATGTGTTTCCCAATATTTGGACTTCAACCTTACTTAGTGAAATGCGCAAATAGATTGGTACCATCATTTCGATTAATTAGGTCGATTGTAATAAATCGACACAAATTATAGATCGACACAAAGACGGATGCAGTCGATAATAACATTGGTGGTAATAAAGACATTTCTTAGCTACAACTACAGCGGTTCGCCACATCACTGTAATGCATGTGTCACACCGGAATATAGCATATTGTCATATGCATATTATTGCAGCCTCTTAGCATTGCAATATAGTTTCATGTCTCACCTCTAATTACCTCTAATTTCGATCTCACCTCTAATTACATTAGTACACCTCTAATTCACATTAGACTCAAAACCATGTGATTTGTATCAAGAGATTTCCTAGTAAGTGATGATTCTCCGACTTTCGCATCTTCACAAGTAAAAATGATTTTCAGGTCTATGCCCTGCTCATGGTCTACCCGGTCCACTTACAAGTCTCCTTTCAACTACATGTACTTTGGTATATTAGTAAATATAATAGGATTCCTGCATATAAGTGAAAGTTTTCATTTTCTGTCTGTTTATCGATGAATGTGATGAGGTCGGTCTGTAACAATAAGCCTATGAAATCAGCTTCTTTCATTGTTACTCATGATTTTCATTTGCGAGGATCGAACGACTAAAACATGAACATGATAACTCAATACTCTGCCTCTGTCCAACGCCAATAACCAATGAATGCTCTACTCCCAATTTTATGCAGATTATGTCTGGAAAAATGAAAGAAGTAAAAAACGTTTTGTCATACATGTCTTAAATCAAGCTATTCTGTTTTGAATATTAATGCGAAGAAGCATCTTTTCCAAGTGGAATGCAGCGAACCGAATTTCTTTCTATCATAGAGTGCGGCAGAGCGTGCCATGGTGGCCCTGGAATCATCAGTTCGTCCTTTGCTGCGCTCTGAGAATCCTGCCTCGGCTACTTCGGTTCTCGTGGTGATGCGGAGGATTGGATTGAAATACCCTGCTGCTTTGGCACGTCGCAAGCCTGCTGTGGAGAGCTGGAAAGGAGAACCAACATTGCATGATGCTGCTCTTCATCTTCTCGACGTCATCGCTGATCGGACCCTTGCCAGTGTGGATGCCGTTGTCACTGCACAGGGGCAAGCGGTTCAGAATATCGACTCAAAACTGCAGGTCACCAACGAACGTGTTGACACAGTCGACAGGTGAGATATTGACGATATATCACGGTTTGAGGGATAGAAAGGACATTTTAGAGCATCAATGTTTACAGTGCGATCTCATCCCAAGACGGGACACAACGATCAGATTTCTGTTGACGTACCAGAATGCCACTGCAAGCGTGCGCAGATAGTAAATTTATATCGCGAAGAATTGAATAGTTTGAATAATATTTTATTTTGATGAATTTTCAACTGAAGAGAATTGAGTCAATGATCAAGCTAATTTTGCGCAAGAGCTACATTGACACTTCTAAAGCTACTTTGTATTTAATTATTCTCAATAATTAATTATTCTCAACTCAATATTTAATTATTCTATTCACATTGTGCTTACAGGAAGCAGCATTTGTTCATTATTGCAGACGCGCTAACCTGGGCGATTTGCCAGTAGTGTGTTTAAAGTGATATTTATTGATTGGCCGTTGAAATTTCACTAACTTGCTAATTGCAGATCTGAAATTGACCTGCAGAGCATAGTTCATGTTTAAATACTTTTATGAGATCCTTTCAAACCAATATTTATTGTTCTGCATGAAGTAACTCCTCAACCGACTGTCTTAGCTTGAAGATATCTAAAATAACAAAAGAAACAAAATCATGTTTTTCAATCCTGATAAACACCCAGCAATTTGCTAAAACCAAGAATGCTACCACACTGGGTATTCTTTTTATTGTAAACGTGAATTTTCGACCGGTGGAGCACCAACCACCATCAAGCCGGCCATATTTTTGTCACATTGCCACCATGATGATTGCACCTCACAACTACTCATCTTTCATATCCAATGATTTATCTCTGCGAATGTCGATCTGTATAGAAATGAGATTCAACATAAGAGGGTTTCTTGTAAACAAATGAAAGGTCATTGTCATTTCTCAGCTACCTTGCTATCAAACTTTGCCTTACAGTGAATTAAAGCAACATGACCAGCGGATTGGAGGTGTTGAGGGACGACAAGAAGTGGTAGAGAAACGAATGGACGAAGTTGAAGAAGATGTGGGTGAACTGAGCAAAGATGTTGATGAAATGAATTTGAAGACGATGACGAATGCTCCGCGCTGGTCACCCTCAGTTGCTCAATTGCTAAATCAAGAGAGTGACAAAGACTGGAGACTGTTTGCACAACGCCTAGGGTTCACATCTGTTGACATTCGTGGCTGGGCAACTCAACATGATCCTTGCATGGCCCTCCTTAGTGACTGGTTTTCTACCAATCGTACAGCTGGAGCAACACACGCCGTTCGAACAGCTCTGAAGGAAATGAATAGATTGGACGCATTGAAATTGGTAGAGGATGCGGTTGAAGATGCTGGTAAGGCAATTGACGTTTCAAGATTGAAGGAATATTCATCTGATAGGCTTTTTGTGTGGAAGCTATGCATGGCTCTACTTCATTTTGTTTCTAGTGCATTCCATGTTTCAATCGTTTGAACATATAATATGAACGATGTTTTCTTGCTGCAACTCGAAGTCCTCACTCCCACTAAATCTCTCGTCTAGGATTAGATTTGAGCTTCATGCATCCTGATCACTAGCCCGTGTCGTCAACTAAGCTGTGGGATGGATCTCATCAGTCTTTATCACCTTCCATCAGAATTTCGATCTCGATTAGTTTTCTATCAAGATCGTGGCCTGGAGTTGTCCATCATGGTTGAGGCCAGGATTTTTCTAGCTAGGTCGAGGTGAAGGTCGGGATTCCTCTATCAAGGTCGAGGGCAAGATTTTTCGTTTTTTGGTTTTTCTTTTGACTTTATCACTTAAACGAACACGTGCATTTCAATTATCAATGGAAGTAACGCGATGCATAATGTCCTACACAGATTTAAAGTAAGTTAATCTTTGGAGAACAGCACGCACCAATGCATGATGGTGTAGTAGAAACAACGTTCATAGGAAGCTCAGAAAATTAACTTTTTTAAAAATCCGGGGGGGGGGAATCTTCAATGACACGGATTTTTGGATTTCTTTTCAACACAGTAGGTTTTCACCAACCCAGACCCGCGACAGCCGATTTTTAATAATGAAACTCCGTATACGCACTGTCTGTACTTCCTTTACTTTCTTTCAGAAGGAATTGTTGCAGATGGACCAGAAGAGTACTTGACTCCGCCGCCAATCTTTCTGAGTTATCAATGGGGCCATCAACCGGAGGCGAAACTCATCCGCAGGCATCTGGAAATGGCGGGTTATCCATGCTGGATGGATGTTGGCAATATGGGTGGCGGTGATAAACTGTATGAAGCAATTGACAAAGGCATGCGTGGTGCTGCGGTCATGGTTGCATGTGTGACGCCTAAATACGCCAAGTCCGATAATTGTCGACGCGAAGTAAGACTGTCGAATGATCTGATAGAAAATTATTCAAAACTGAATGCGTTTCTGTATAAGCTGACCCAAAGACAGTGGAAGAGCTGACCCTGTGAAGAGCATAGATACTCTGTTAACTAAAAACCTCGATTGTTTCCTACATGTTGTAAGTAGGATTATTAGGACTGAGAAAATTAATCTCCTGTTATAGTTCATTTCAAGCTTATTAGATTCCTTAAGGAAGCAAGACCAACTCATTAACCAGACTACATAAAATCTTATACAATATATGTTTCTATTATTTTCTTTTCGAAAGTGAGCGAAAGAGATGGTTTTGAAATGATATTACTATTAGGTTTTCTTTCTTAACAGTTCAGATCCCCTGAGTATGGCCTAATGTTTAATGTAGTAGGTGAGAAATTTTGACATAAAAGTGGCTATAAGACAGATAGCAATATATCTTATTAGAGCAGCAGTCAAAAGGATGCATCAACTAGTCGATTCGCGTTTTAATTCTGCAGCATTAAGATATGTCAATATTTTTCTTTAATGTTCTGCCTGACTGATATCCATAGGCCTACAGATTTCATAAATGCGTTCAAATTGCTTTAGTCTATTTATCATCAAAGACTGTCACATTTGTTGGACAACGCATTGTGAACAATATTACTAAGTCAATTTTAGCTACATTGTGATAGATGTGCCATTTCTTGACATCAAACATAAAATATGTATAATAATGATTATATGAACCTGATTACTGTCAGTTGCAATGCAATCTAATATATTTAAATTTTTTCTCAAATAATTAAATTATCAAATCTTGCATAAACTGAAAATCTATTATTCTTATTACACGAAGTAAAGCCAAGTTGAAGAGCAAACGATTCATCATCATCTGCATGAAATTTCGGTTCTCATTCTTATTTTTCTGAATCACGATTTTCTTAACCATATTTGAGTGTCTTTCGAGAAGAATAATTAAATTTTCACGCGATCTGCTAGCATTATAGGAGCAGTAGGGCTTTCGAAACATCACCTTGGCGCCCAACATTGAAAACATTTCAAAATGTTATTAATTTAAGAAGATAGAAATTCTTCTCCTATCTAAATTATATCCGTACTGATAAGAAATCACCACCAGTGGTGAAACTTTTCAAATCAATATACTAGATGGAATCGCAGACTTTTAACCGCTACGTCTAGGATAGATTTAGTGCTCTTGATGATATGACAAACATTTAAGCACACAAAATATTTTTTGAAGATGATAAACCGTTTTCGATGGGAGTTGCCACTCTATTAAATCCGACATAGCAACATTACCGATGATTTAGATTATAGGAGTTATGCGTATGGATTCGTAGTAATATAATGCATGATTAAGGTTAGGCATAAACTCAAGCAACGATACTATGAAATCATCATGTAGGCATTTGTATTAAAGCTCAGTATTAACTCTCCTGCAAAAATTAGAGTGATGTCTTATTTCTCGAGGATCACGGGATGCCCAAGAAATATAAATCTCAAGTAAGAAATGTATCGAATATGGATTCCACGAGTTCTGTTGTGTTATCTTTGCTTTTTTTCATTTGTAATCGAACGTTGAAGACGCATGTGACAACATGGCTTCAATAAATCAGCCTCTATTTTAAAAAATTGGAGATTATCAGAGAGAATCAAAAATCTATTAAATGAACCACATCTATGTAACGCAAAAATACAAATATAATATGAAATTTATAGTTCGACTGAATAGCTAGGACTAAAACTAAGTGATTGATAAAGAGTAAGCCGTAAGTGAGCGACTTTCACAATATTATGTATTGCTGCGTTAATTAGGGTTTATGACTGATATTCCTTTAAGACCGAAATTCTATCGAATGCTTAGTTCTATCTGTGGAAGGTAGTTCACACTTGACTAAAATATTGTTGTGTTGTCATTGTTTACCATGAAGTGTTTCGTTGTGAATTGCTCTTTACATTGTCGTTGTGAATATCTCCTTCCATCTTTCAGCTCAATTTGGCTGTCAATATCAACAAGCCTATCATTCCGTTACAAATGGAACGAATGGAATGGCCACCTGCCGGTCCGATGGGTCCTTTGCTTTCTGAATATCTCTTCATTCGTCTATTCTCCAAGACATCAACCCAAACAAGTCCGGACTTGCCATTCTGGCCAGCAGAGCGTTTTTTGGAGTTGCTGATGCAAATACGGCTTCATGTGGCACCAGATCATTCTCTTGTGAAAAACCCCTACGAACGTTGGTGGGAGCCGCCTGAAGAAGTCATCATTGTTCCAAAACGGGATCAGAATACGATGGTAACAGAAAGAAAGGAGGAAGTGGAAGCGTGTGAAGCAGCACCGGAGCTATTTCTGTCTTATCAATGGGGGAAACAGTCACAAGTGAAGAAACTTTACTCTAAGCTGACCGCTCTTGGTGTTCACTGCTGGATGGATATCTATCAGATGGGTGGCGGCGACTCCCTCTACGACAAGATTGATCGCGGCATTCGACAGTGTAAGCTCATGGTGGCCTGTGTGACACCCAAATACGCAATGTCTGCCAACTGTCGGAAAGAGGTGAGACAGAAATCAACCTACGCCTCTTTCACATTTGCGATTTGCTTCATCGGGCGTTACACTGCTGACAGTGCAACCTTTCTCACGTATCAGGTGTTTTGAGCGCGGGTGAAAGTGTTGCAAGAATTCTTCTGACCACGTGCTTTTAGCGTGGGTGAAACTGGTGCAAGAATTCTTCTGACCACGTGTTTTGAGGTGCAAGAATTCTCGTGACCACGTGTTTTGAGGTGCAAGAATTCTCGTGACCACGTGTTTTGGGGGCGGGTGAATGTCCGGATCCTAAGTGCTGACTTTGGCTAGAGATAGAGTCCTAAATTACCGGACTTGTTCTTTAACTCAAATATTTTGGCACTTGTTTGGGATTCATTCCGGACGCAATGAATTTTACGCATTTAGACGGTTTTTTGATAAGCAATTTAATTCCGTGAACTCTTCAAAGTTGCATTTGCATCTGTTTTAGTCAGAAAAGTTGTAATTGGTTTCTAAAGTACGAGTGTATATGTGACTTATTTGAGAACTAACTAATGCGAAGCAGAAGATTACATCGGGACTACGGTCTATAAATAAGGATTATTGATAGTAAATTAGAAATAAGACAACTCCGATTGTCAATGAAGTCTGTCTGACCTGTCTATACAATGTTTTGGAATATAAAGCACATGCCCGTATGAACTATAGTTTTGTCATCGTCGCTGAAGATTGACAGTTAATTCTTTGCATTTATCTCATGCAGTTTCTGTAGCAAATTTGAATAATTAGCATTTGGTTGCCTAATACTTTAAACTCCAGTGAAGAAGACAAGAATAGCCACGATGAGGAGAACGCAATAAGCTTGAAGCAGTAGGAATGGTTGAAATTCCATTCCGAACTGTTTATTCCATGAAAGGGATCGCGCAATCACGAGTGGAGGAAAAATTTGCAGCGCAATGAGTCAGCTGAATAATAAATGAATTTGACTGAACAAATTCATGGCTGCTCCTGATATAGCAGGGATGCTTGGCTTCTATAGGCATACTGTCAAAATCTAAGAATTAAGGGAAAACGTTCTGAGAATCGTATATTCTTATTGTAATTTTCAATTCGAATTAATAGGAAAACAATGATGAGTCTTGAAATATTAGACAGCGTCTGTTGAGCAAAGGGTATGATAGCAAACCATTAATTGTCGGAAAAGTCAACAAGGAGCATTTTGCAATTGAATAATTGTGTAAGCGTCGTCAATGTATCAATTTCAGACGCCTGATTGCGAATCTGCAATTCAGAATTCAGAAACTCGCTCAAAATCACTCTTATAGAGAGTAGGTCTAATTGTCATTGAGAGAGATTTATAATGTGTCTATAAGTCCTGGGCAACTGTAACAGGGCATATTTTAGCATATACCCAACGTGACATTTGTCACGTAGCCCTTCTAAGTTGTCACGTTGCCCTGCCCTGAGATAAGGTACTACGTGACACGTACAGGAGATGGCTTAATTCATTAATTGATTAAGTCCAAAGTTCGTTGTTGCATGGCAGGAAGGTGATGGTGATAATTAAGACGAATGCATTGTTCCTCTTACACCAGAAACCGATCGTTCGCAGCGGGCTTCTCTTCACCTCATAGAAGTTTTGATGTCTATGCTTCTATGATGTCGCGTGTTGCTGTTATGAACCGATCAGAGAACGTCAACGTGCTTGACAATGCGTTGACTAATATAGACTTCTAGCCATTGTATCAAGTAGACATTCGACGCGTCTCGATTACAGAATTCTCTGCATTGTACGCACTCTCATGCAACGGAGCTGTATTGATGGCAGTGCATTATGTGCTCATGCCGGACCATGGAGATAGATGCCGCCCCAGTAGTAGTAGTATAGATGCCGCCTCCCTAAGATATGCATGGTGTACTTAGTAGAAGTACAGATGCCGTCTTCCTAGGATACACATGGCGCCCTTAGTAGAAGTACAGATGCCGCCTTCCTAGGAGATACATGGCGCCCTTAGCAGAAGTACAGATGCCGCCTTCCTAGGAGGTACATGGCGCCCTTAGTAGAAACATAGATGACGCCTCCTGGGGATGCCGCCACAGATGGAGTAGCCTACATAATTATGTACATGTAGATGCATAATAGATGCCGCCCTAATAGAAGTAAAGATGTCGCCCTAGGAGATGCATGCCGCTTTGCCAGTAAAATTCCCGATGCCACTGATAAATATTTCCTAAAAGCCACTAATGCTCCTGCCTCGACCACGTCCTGTGCCCCTCCAACAGCCACTAATGCTCCTGCCTCGACCACGTCCTGTGCCCCTCCAACAGCCACTAATGCTCCTGCCTCGACCACGTCCTGTGCTAAAGGAAAGTACGATTCGTTAGTTTTATTCGTCAGTAAGAAAGGCAATAGATCATTTTGCTACTGCAAAATTTGTCATCAAGAACAGGCTGTTGCAGTAAAGGCCTCCAGGAGCAAGAGAGTACCTTTTTCTGAACCTCCTGGCATAATGTATCAGGCATCAAGGATTGAAGAACATGCAATTAGTCGCGCTCATCCTGAATCAATAAAAGCACATGGTAGGAAGGAGAATGCCAAAGTTGAAAAGGATCCATATCAAGTGATGTGGAAAGTGTGCAACGAGGAGACGAGTACTTTAACCCATCTTGCTGTCGGGTTGTATAATGATTCCCTCCTGATAACACCCAGTGCAAATTCTTTCCCATCAAGACTGCTCGTATTTCGTCACACAGAAAAGGTCAATTCCTAGGAGGACGGAGATCAATTCGAAATATACAAACTATCAGTGCTATCACTTCAGTATTTGAATCCTGTCACATATAGGGGAATTCTTGGAGTTGCTGGCCGAATAGAGAGAGAGAAAATCCTCCATGTCCTTAAAGATGCGCAAGTTTTTTCTATTCAAATTGACGGATCAAGTGAACAATGGGGTCATGTGCATACATTCGTCACACTGCGAGCAAGCATTTAATGATACAAGTATAAACAGTCATTTTCTCAGTGTTGTTGAACCGGAACAGTCAGGTACTGATGGACTGCTGGAATCCATCCAAACAGGATTTCGACAGATTGGCTGGTCTCTAGAGGAAGCGTGCTAAGATTTAATCAATCACAACGGATAGTGCATCAGAAAATATCGGTCTTAAAGAAGGACTCTGAATTCTGCTGAGCAGAACGCTGAATAAAAAGAATGTTGGATACTGGAGCTCTGCACATCGAAGCGATTTGGCTTTCTCGGATATGGAGAAACTAGTGCCCGAATTAAAGAAAGTACGGTAATAAAAGATTGGTCCGCCTTACCAGCCTACTTCCGAAGATCAGGAATGAGAACGAAAGATGCTCGTGCAATCGCAAAGGAGATGAGTCTTCTCTTTCTACAATTTCCAGCGCACTTTGAAGTACGCTTCGCTCAACACCTATTTCATTTTGTTGAGGTTATACTTACACTGTACCGTAGGCCTACTGTGCAACAACGTCGTTAATACATTGCCAATGTATTGAATGAAATATAAGCTTGTATTGTGAAGCTTAAGAGAACATAAAGCTATTTTGTTAAGAAAAAATGCAGCATAAAAATTAAATGATGGCAATACTGATATGAAACAATGACCGTACCCATCTGAATAGGCTATGCTGTACCGACATGATAAATTAACCATTTCTGGCATAGAATTTGGGCCTACATGTAGTTCGTGGCTTAGTGAAATCATCAAAATGCAGTAGCAGTTATCAAATATTTCGCATAGCAACTACTTCTCTTCTCATTCAAGATTGTTATTTACACCTTCTCTTCGCCTTTAGAGTCTGATTAGGCCTATTTTAGAGACTTTTTATCAGGAAAGTAGCTGCTATACTGCATGTTGGCACGTTAAAAAGCCTTGTTTTGAGGATTTTCCTATGGTTGTTCTTAAGTATGCCCTTTTTCCAAAGAGCTTGTCACGTAGCCCTAATTCCTTAAAATACCCCCTGAACTGTAATGGAGACGACATTCTGGTTGAATTTCTACTCTATACTGCACAGATTTCAGTTCATCTCAAAGCAAATTTCTCCACAGATGATGCTCATAACGTCCGTTGAGAGGAGAAAAATCTATTTCTATAACAACATGATCCATCAATCGATTGAGCTGATCTTCAGCTCTGATGTCGAATCTATACTCGATCAAAATATGCAACTGAACTCTTCCTGAGATTAATTTTGATAAAGCGCTCCCAGTCCAGCACGCCACCTATCAGTTTCTTCCTTGTATGAAGTTGAGATGATATAAACTATGTAAGATATTTACTGTATTTCATCGCAAACCATGAATGCGAAAAGGAAAGTCGCAAAAATTTAGTAATTTCAGCTGGTTTGATCACTAACTCTCATTATCTGTTTTCAGGTTAGTCTGTCTCATGCTCTGAAGAAACCAATTATTCCTTTGATGCTGGACAAAACTGATTGGCCGCCAGCTGGACCGATGTCTATGGTCTTTACTGAACTGCTCTACATTGGCGTGCACAAAGCTGAAGATGAACAGGAAACTTGGACAGGAACGTACACCGATGAATTGCTAGGAAAATTGCGCCAGTTTGGAGTCCTTCATAATGCTGATTTGTCTGATGTTTCCTGTTCACCTGATCATAAACATCAGAAACGAAAGCCATCATCTGATAAATCTGTTTCTCTTAGACCAGTTAGCGGCAAATCATCAGGTCCCAGCCCAGCTAGCAGCAAATTAGCAGGCCACAAAATAGTCTCTGACAAAACTGCCTCTCCTAGACCAGTTAGCGGCAAGTCAACAAGTCCCAAGCCAGTTAGCGGCAAATCATCAGGTCCCGAGCCTGTTAGCAGTAAATTTGCAGGCCCCAAAATAGTCTCTGATGAAACCGCTTCTCCTAGACCAGTTAGCGGTAAATCAGCAGGTACCAAACCAGTTTCTAATAAAACTGCCGCTCCGAGGCCAGTTAGTGGCAAATCAGTTGCTCCTAAAAAGGAAACTAGTGAAGCAATTACTAGAAAAGCTAGTGATGTAATTTCTGCTCCTACTACAGCAATATCTGCAGGAATAGACCTAAAAAAACCAGGAAGCGGTGAAATTGCTGCCGTTATGCCAGTTAGCAATCAACCAGACGCTTCAGTGCCTAATGGTGCAAGGATTGATAATGAATCACCCACTAAGTCAGGTGTGGCTCAAACGGTCGATTTGAACAACACTATTCAGTCAAATTCTACATCCGTACCAGTCGCGACATCAGCCAGCAGTAAACCAGCAGCAGCTGTAAAGCCGAACAATAGGAAAGCTTCGGCAGATGCTGAACCGCAATCGAAATCGAAAACCTGCGCTTTCCTGTGACATGACCGTTTCTGTGAAATTGCTATTGTACACAACTATCTTCATCAGTGCCATTCTATTTCTTTTTGTGTGATGCGGTTGCCATATCGAGATTTTTTAGATGTCTTTTGACATAATGTTTTGTATGCTCATTAAATTGATTGAACTTTTATGGAGCAACATTTTTTCTATCAAAAATTGCTTAATTTCAATTATTGATGGATTACTGGCTATTTTAAAATTACTATTTTACCTCTGAAAGACAAGTAATACATAAGTGAAACACCAGTAATGGGCAAAAGACCGTTCCAGGACACCATAAAATTCAAAAAAATAGTATCTTTAAAAACGACATAAATTCATGAATTTTGACCCTTTTTCAGGTTTTTAAGACCTAAATTCATGAATTTAGTCGTTTTTAAAGATACCGATTTTTCAAAAAATGGTACTTTTTAAATGGTCTAAATTCATGAATTTTGGTCATTTTCAGGTTATGAAGACCTAAATTCATAAATTTAGGCGTTTTTAAAAATACCCAATTTTTCAAAATCTCAAAATTTGAGAATTACAATTTTCTCGCTTAAATCATGACCGTTCCAGGACACCGAAAAAATCAGAAAAGTTAAGAATCTCAAATTTGAGAATTACAATTTTCACCCCCAAAATCATGACCGTTCCAGGACACCGAAAAAATCATAAAAGTTAAGAATCTCAAAATTTGAGAATTACAATTTTCTCGCTTAAATCATGACCGTTCCAGGACACCGAAAATCATAAAAGTCAGGAATCTCAAATTTGAGAATTACAATTTTACACCCGCCCTTAAAATCATGACCGTTCCAGGACACCGAAAATCATAAAAGTTGAGAATTTCAAATTCATGAATTTTATCCATTTTTCAGGTTTTTAAAATATGAGATAACTAAAATTATATGACTAAAAATATTTGAAGGAATTGGCTTATTCTTAACAATAAGTTTAGGTACTTTAACAATTGTTATATCTTCAGGTGTTTTAGTAATTCCTGTTGTTGCTACTGCTTTGCACTCAGATGATCACTCAATTGTAGAGAACATCTGCTTCTCGCATTTATGAAGAAAAGGCATTTCAGAGCAAAGAGCTGTGACCCCCCACTCAAACATTTGAAAGGAAACAATGTATTAAAGAACAAACAGCTGCTACTGCTACTACTCTGTGAAACAATGAGATTTTAATTGTACGTTAGGCAAGTTGTTTTAATTCTTTCCAGTGCGTCAGCACAACCGTATGACGTTAAGACATCTGCCAGCTATACTGTTTTCATTTATCTCTCTCGTCTGTCATTGTATCGTGTGCTGCGCTGTGATCAGTCATGACACAAGAAGTTATCGAGGAGCAGTCAAACATTATTGCTACGTTTCCGGAGTTATTTGCAGAAATTTCAAAACGATATATTTCCACGTGTGTGAAGTTGGCGCAACCACTCAGCGCAACCATTTTTGTTTTTACTGTGCCACTACCAAAAATCACATCAACCACACAATTCAAGGTCGCTGATTATGTGCCACTACTCGGTTCCACGAAATTCAGCCTCCTTTGGCCAGAAAACGCAATTCAAATTTCAAATTGGTTGTGCTGTGAAGTTGGCGCAACCAATTTTTCTGACTTTCATAAATTTAGCGCATCAAGCAACAAAACCCATAACAAACGATGAAATATCCATGCCTAATTATGTGCCATGCAAAAAATTAATAAAAATAATCGATCTTCATGGAAAAAATCAAGTTTCAAAATTTCATTTCGCCGAAGTGTGAAGTTGGCGCAACCAAACTTCAAATCAAAATTACTCAGCACTCAGGCAGTTATGTTTCACATGAATAGCATCATCGGGTGTGCCAGGTCAATATTCATCAGAATCAATGAAACAAAAACAATCTTTCACCCGCTCTAAAAGAAAACATTAAACATCAAATCACATGACATAGCTTATAATAAAATACTGCACAACCAGCGCAACCATTTTTCATTTCGAGTGTGCCACTCCTGAAATGCATGTTTCTAGTACAATTTGGGGTCGCTGATTATGTGCCACGCATCAGTTTTACTAAATTCGGCCTCCTTCACTCGGAAAACTCAATTCAAAGTTCAACTACATCACACAATAATTCCAGCGCAACCACTTTTCAAGTTGAAATTACTCAGCTCAAATGCCGTTTCACATCAAATAAATAGCACCATCGTGTGTGCCAGGTCAATATTCATCAGAATAGACCAAACACTCGTACCTATTCACTCGCTAAATCAGAAAATATCATCCTTCAAAAACACATGATTTCCTGCCATGCATAGGCCTAGACATGAGCTGATCATCAATTCGAGTCAGCGCAACCATTTTTCATTTCGAGTGTGCCACTCCTGAAATGCATGTTTCTAGTACAATTTGGGGTCGCTGATTATGTGCCACGCATCAGTTTTACTAAATTCGGCCTCCTTCACTCGGAAAACTCAATTCAAAGTTCAACTACATCACACAATAATTCCAGCGCAACCACTTTTCAAGTTGAAATTACTCAGCTCAAACGCCGTTTCACATCAAATAAATAGCACCATCGTGTGTGCCAGGTCAATATTCATCAGAATAGACCAAACACTCGTACCTATTCACTCGCTAAATCAGAAAATATCATCCTTCAAAAACACATGATTTCCTGCCATGTATAGGCCTAGACATGAGCTGATCATCAATTCGAGTCAGCGCAACCATTTTTCATTTCGAGTGTGCCACTCCTAAAATGCATGTTTCTAGTACAATTTGGGGTCGCTGATTATGTGCCATGCATCAGTTTTACTAAATTCGGCCTCCTTCACTCGGAAAACTCAATTCAAAGTTCAACTACATCACACAATAATTCCAGCGCAACCACTTTTCAAGTTGAAATTACTCAGCTCAAACGTCGTTTCACATCAAATAAATAGCACCATCGTGTGTGCCAGGTCAATATTCATCAGAATAGACCAAACACTCGTACCTATTCACTCGCTAAATCAGAAAATATCATCCTTCAAAAACACATGATTTCCTGCCATGTATAGGCCTGAGCTTATCATCAATTCGAGTCAGCGCAACCATTTTTCATTTCGAGTGTGCCACTCCTGAAATGCATGTTTCTAGTACAATTTGGGGTCGCTGATTATGTGCCACGCATCAGTTTTACTAAATTCGGCCTCCTTCACTCGGAAAACTCAATTCAAAGTTCAACTACATCACACAATAATTCCAGCGCAACCACTTTTCAAGTTGAAATTACTCAGCTCAAACGTCGTTTCACATCAAATAAATAGCACCATCGTGTGTGCCAGGTCAATATTCATCAGAATAGACCAAACACTCGTACCTATTCACTCGCTAAATCAGAAAATATCATCCTTCAAAAACACATGATTTCCTGCCATGTATAGGCCTGAGCTTATCATCAATTCGAGTCAGCGCAACCATTTTTCATTTCGAGTGTGCCACTCCTGAAATGCATGTTTCTAGTACAATTTGGGGTCGCTGATTATGTGCCACGCATCAGTTTTACTAAATTCGGCCTCCTTCACTCGGAAAACTCAATTCAAAGTTCAACTACATCACACAATAATTCCAGCGCAACCACTTTTCAAGTTGAAATTACTCAGCTCAAACGCCGTTTCACATCAAATAAATAGCACCATCGTGTGTGCCAGGTCAATATTCATCAGAATAGACCAAACACTCGTACCTATTCACTCGCTAAATCAGAAAATATCATCCTTCAAAAACACATGATTTCCTGCCATGTATAGGCCTAGACATGAGCTGATCATCAATTCGAGTCAGCGCAACCATTTTTCATTTCGAGTGTGCCACTCCTGAAATGCATGTTTCTTGTACAATTTGGGGTCGCTGATTATGTGCCACGCATCAGTTTTACTAAATTCGGCCTCCTTCACTCGGAAAACTCAATTCAAAGTTCAACTACATCACACAATAATTCCAGCGCAACCACTTTTCAAGTTGAAATTACTCAGCTCAAACGCCGTTTCACATCAAATAAATAGCACCATCGTGTGTGCCAGGTCAATATTCATCAGAATAGACCAAACACTCGTACCTATTCACTCGCTAAATCAGAAAATATCATCCTTCAAAAACACATGATTTCCTGCCATGTATAGGCCTAGACATGAGCTGATCATCAATTCGAGTCAGCGCAACCATTTTTCATTTCGAGTGTGCCACTCCTAAAATGCATGTTTCTAGTACAATTTGGGGTCGCTGATTATGTGCCACGCATCAGTTTTACTAAATTCGGCCTCCTTCACTCGGAAAACTCAATTCAAAGTTCAACTACATCACACAATAATTCCAGCGCAACCACTTTTCAAGTTGAAATTACTCAGCTCAAACGTCGTTTCACATCAAATAAATAGCACCATCGTGTGTGCCAGGTCAATATTCATCAGAATAGACCAAACACTCGTACCTATTCACTCGCTAAATCAGAAAATATCATCCTTCAAAAACACATGATTTCCTGCCATGTATAGGCCTGAGCTTATCATCAATTCGAGTCAGCGCAACCATTTTTCATTTCGAGTGTGCCACTCCTGAAATGCATGTTTCTAGTACAATTTGGGGTTGCTGATTATGTGCCACGCATCAGTTTTACTAAATTCGGCCTCCTTCACTCGGAAAACTCAATTCAAAGTTCAACTACATCACACAATAATTCCAGCGCAACCACTTTTCAAGTTGAAATTACTCAGCTCAAACGCCGTTTCACATCAAATAAATAGCACCATCGTGTGTGCCAGGTCAATATTCATCAGAATAGACCAAACACTCGTACCTATTCACTCGCTAAATCAGAAAATATCATCCTTCAAAAACACATGATTTGTCATCAAACAAACAAAATCATGTGTTTTTGAAGGATGATATTTTCTGATTTAGCGAGTGAATAGGTACGAGTGTTTGGTCTATTCTGATGAATATTGACCTGGCACACACGATGGTGCTATTTATTTGATGTGAAACGGCGTTTGAGCTGAGTAATTTCAACTTGAAAAGTGGTTGCGCTGGAATTATTGTGTGATGTAGTTGAACTTTGAATTGAGTTTTCCGAGTGAAGGAGGCCGAATTTAGTAAAACTGATGCGTGGCACATAATCAGCGACCCCAAATTGTACTAGAAACATGCATTTCAGGAGTGGCACACTCGAAATGAAAAATGGTTGCGCTGGTTGTGCAGTATTTTATTATAAGCTATGTCATGTGATTTGATGTTTAATGTTTTCTTTTAGAGCGGGTGAAAGATTGTTTTTGTTTCATTGATTCTGATGAATATTGACCTGGCACACCCGATGATGCTATTCATGTGAAACATAACTGCCTGAGTGCTGAGTAATTTTGATTTGAAGTTTGGTTGCGCCAACTTCACACTTCGGCGAAATGAAATTTTGAAACTTGATTTTTTCCATGAAGATCGATTATTTTTATTAATTTTTTGCATGGCACATAATTAGGCATGGATATTTCATCGTTTGTTATGGGTTTTGTTGCTTGATGCGCTAAATTTATGAAAGTCAGAAAAATTGGTTGCGCCAACTTCACAGCACAACCAATTTGAAATTTGAATTGCGTTTTCTTGCCAAAGGAGGCTGAATTTCGTGGAACCGAGTAGTGGCACATAATCAGCGACCTTGAATTGTGTGGTTGATGTGATTTTTGGTAGTGGCACAGTAAAAACAAAAATGGTTGCGCTGAGTGGTTGCGCCAACTTCACACACGTTATATTTCCAATGATAAGAAGGAAGAATATAACACTTTCATCATTGAACAAATGGAGAAATTTCCTATTATTTTTGACCCTTCATTTTTTGATAAGGAAAGAAAACGGAGAAGAAAAGCAAAACGCTTACTCGTGAAAGAAAAGAAAGAAAGAGAAAGGGGCGGAAAGATTGACGACCTTCATCATCAATTATCGACGTCTTTATCTACCCGATATGAATTTGTGGATTCCTTAGAAGACTTTGTTGAGCCTTCAGGAGATACTGCTGAAGCCATTGCAAATTTAAATACTCTTTATGTGATGGAGAAGAAAAATAACGTTATTAACATACTGATGAAAATCTACCTGGGAAAACACGCGAATTATTTACTGGATCTGTGTGAAAAGGATAAGGCATACTTTCAACATTTATTGCAAACTAATAACATTTCTTATTCAAGGACTGAAATTGCATTTGCAATTAAATTAGGCAAGATGGCATCTATTTTTCCAAAGATTTGTAGACTAAATGTACCCTTACGTTTTTTGAAATCGAATTTATCATTGTTAGAAGATTGAATTCGGAAATATGAAAGCTTTTGGAAAGAAGCTTAAAAGAACTTAAAAGTAGTAGTAGCTGATTTTATTATATTTTACTGGAGAACGAAAATTCGTTGTCCACGGTGTGGACATATTGTTTATGCAATTTGTAATATTATAGTTAATAACCGATTGTTTTAAGGAAGTTGAATAGTAGTAGCTGATTTTATTTTATTTTACTGGAGAACGAAAATTCGTTGTCCACGGTGTGGACATCAATATTTGTAGACTTGTGTGGTTGCAGTTTTGTAAATATATATATTGAAATATCCATGTGTTGTTTTTAATTTCACATTTACGGGAATATAATAGAAACATTTTGTCTTCTATAAAAATTAGTAACATTAGAGACTTCCTAAAAATATACGGCAAACAAACAACTACGAATTTCGATTTGAATAAGATCGCTAATCAATTGGGAATAAAGAATTTTCACCTATTGATGAGAAATGAATTGCAGTTGATTAAAGATGTACGAAACACTAACTCTACTAATAAACCGATTTTTTACAATGTAACGTTTTGACTTAGATTAAATTTAATCATTTCAAAATCGAATAAGTAGTAAGAAAAGTCATCATTATGGGACAGTTTTAAATCAATACCCCCCCTTCTGACTAAGTAGTAAGGAAAGTCATCATTATGGAACAGCTTTAAATCAATACCCCCCTTCTGACTAAGTAGTAAGGAAAGTCATCATTAGAGAACAGTTTTAAATCAATACCCCCCTTCTGACTTCTAGGGGTCCCTATAAGAAATTTTTTAATTATAAAATGAGCAACATAAAGGAGTTTTTAAAATTCTATGGAACACAAACAACAACGAATTTTGATCTAAAGAAAATCGCAAATCAATTGCGAATAAAGAATTTTCACATATTGATGAGAGACGAATTACAATTGATTAAAAATAAGCCAACAGGAACCTTCAGTTCCCGGAACGAAGTTCCAACTATAAATTTCATAATAAATCTTCACACGTCAGACCAAAAAGGAGTACATTGGTCTGCAGGTATCTTTAATAAAAATGGAGATAATTACTATTTCGACTCTTATGGATTGCCTCCAACAAACGAAGTTAAAAAATTACTTGGCAATGGAACTTATAATACATTTCAAATTCAAAAACCAGGAACTACTTATTGTGGTCAATTATGTCTTTATGTTTTAGTTAAATTACAAAATGGAGTACCATTTCTTGATATTATGTTACAATTGAATGATAATAATGATAATTAAAAATCACTTCGTTGTAATTCATTTTGATAAAATCGGCCTCTGATATCTTCATCATCTAAATCTTTGATTTCGTAAGTAATCGGATAAGTTTGATTTATTTTACAAACTTCAAATATCTCTTTCGTCCAGTATCCGACGAAGCCCTTTTCAAATTTATTCTTCTACTTAAATATTCTAACTCTATCACCAATTTTAAATTTCGGCTTAACTTTCTGCAAATTCGGATTACTCTCATTCGAATAATTATTCTCGAATATTTTTTTTCTTATCAAATCAGGGTCGTCAGAACCATTCTTTGGGGTTTCTTCAATACCTGAATGAATCTTACTGTTATACTCTTCTACAACTCCTGGTAATATCTTCAACCATTTCTGATTTCCTCGCTCAGTAAATTTCTTAAAAATTTTATTTTTTAATGATCTATTAAAACGCTCTATCACTACGGCCTTCCCTGCATTTTCAGTTGAATAAACAGTTTCAAATACTGGCTGAACGTTTCGTTTATTAAATTCCGACCCTTTATCAACAAACAATTTCCTTGGCTTTCTCTTACTTTCTTTAAAGATTTCTTCAAACGCATATTTAACTGATAGACCACTTTTATTTTTTAAAGGCTTTACCCAAGCGTATCGTGTATATAAATCTATAACGGTCAATGCGTATTTATAATCAGAATCATTCGGCATATGAACAAGATCAGCACTCCAAATATCATCTTTATTAAATACTTTTACTTTCAATAGATATTTCGGCTTTCTATATTCCTTGTGGATTTCAGACGCATAGCGTCCTAGGTCATTCGACATTTCAGACGCGTAGGTTCGAGCGTTGATCTCAGACAGCTTTGCTGTCGTTTCATTTAAACCCTGGCCGAATAATATTTTAGCTTGTAAAGCTTTCTTAACAAACATTCTTTCAATTTTTTCTCTAAATGTAGGATTTTGAATACTATCTAATTCTTGAATCATGTTCTTATCAGCTGCATGACGAGATTTTAGGTCATGATTTCGATAAGTTAGATCATGGCGGTAAGCCGCGGCATCTACTCTATTTATTGGTTCTTCACCTGGTTTTGGATTATTATTCTCATCTAGTCTTATATCTAATCGAGTTCCTGGGCCGGTATATGAATGACCAGGAAGATGTTTTTCTTTCGAATATTTACTACAAATAAATCCAGGAAAGTTTTCTAATGTTTTTTGTATGTCGTTACATTCATAAATTTCACAATTTGAGTTTTTATTTTTGTTTAATAGATAATTTAATAAATCTAAATTAGCAATTTTTAATTTAATTAAGTTTTTGGAATTTGTAGAATTCATTTTAAAAGATAAAATAAAAGTTTTACCGAATCGGACCAAAGGTCCTGAGGCTTTAGCCGATAGAACCAAAGGTCCTGAGGTTATTACCTTATCATACTAGGACTTAGATATATTCCAGAACCATCTTTAGTTTCTTTAATTTCAATTAAATCATCAACATTGTGGAGAATATTTTTAAGAACTCGTTTTCCTTCATCAACTAATTTTAATTTACTACTAAAATTCTCTACTATTCCTTCTCCCCTAGCAACTTTCTCTAACTCTCTATTATGACGTTTTTGTTCTTCTAATGCTGCCTTCTCTGATTTATTTTTATTTACTGCTTGGACAATACCAGCTGTCCCACCTGCAACACTTCCTGCAGTTGCTATGCCACCTATTATTAGTGGAATTAATGGGAGAATCCCGCCATTCTTTTCTTCTTGTAATTGAATATTCTCTATTATTGGTTTACTTATGTAATACTTTTTTTTGTTAATCGTAATAGTTTTAGGGGTATTTTTGTCAACAATATTACGTAATTTTAATTCAACAGTTTTATTATTATTACTTTTCGCTTGCGACATTTTTAATAAAAAAATTTTAAGTTATCAAAAATTTTTAATCTATTCTAGTTATCAAACTTTTAAGTTATCAAAAAAATTAATTAATCCTAACCATCTTTCCATTAAGAATTTCAATAGAATATTTACATCTTCCAGCAATAAACCATAAGCCATCAATGAAGTTGTGGAATCTTTCTTTTCAATATTAATTGTTACATCACAACCAGTCTTGATAATATCTTCAGATTGTGCACTTAAATCGAAACAGAAAACAGGATATAAATGTCTCCAATCTCCAGGAGTTAATTGTGGTTCAACTCCAAATTCTATACAAAGATTTCGATAAGCATCATATCCTTCCATGAATTGATTATTGGTATCATCGAATCTTAATGGATCAATTGGATATCGGGCTCGATTTAATGAAACTTGTAAACTTCGAATTGTATTAATATGAAAAAGATTGTTGTTCTTATCGAAACGTGGAGAATTATTTCTTTGAAAAGTTAGTAATAAATATCTTGGAGTATTCGCAGTTCTAGTAAAATGCCAGTTAAATCTTTGTTCGGAAAAAGTTACTGAACTAGCAGTACGCTTTAGAAAATTTACTGGAATTGGTTTGTTAGTATTTAATCTATTTGCAATATCTAATTCGACCTCTAAGCTAGGAGTAATATGCTTAATCCACCATTCAAGTCTATCAATTTTTAGATATGCTTTTTTTCCAGTCTTACCATAAAAGATTAATTCATTATTTGCTGTACGATGAATTATTAACTTAAATTTTAATTGATATGATATTTTATCATAATCTAAATATCCGAATAATGGAGACAATGACCAATTAACTGTCTGTTTACTTTTCTTGTTAAATTCACGTCTTTCTTTATATGCACTATTGTTTGTTTTATTTAAAAGATTTGCAATATTTTCTACATCTTTCGCAATTCCTGCTGCATCTGTTCCAGCGTGAGTTAAATCATCAACAATTATACCATCATTAGTATCAGGAAACCAACCTTCGATTTCATACTTTTTATTGTTTTCACCAATTGTTACAAATCTAAGCATTGTATCAATTACACCTGGAGAATCACTTATTGTTTCTATATTTTGAGTTGCAACATCTAAACGCATTTGTGTAAATAATTTTGGAAAGAAATTATTCTCTAGTGCAATATTATCGGTATCTGGTAATGGTGTTGTAAAATTGGCATCACCATATAAAGAATATTCACAGTGTAAAAATGAATCAGGTAAATATAAATAACTCTGCTGATTATCAACTTCAAAAATTAAATCTCCTCCAGTATTTACTCTACTGGAATATCCGGGATTCATAGCAATTCTTATATAGTCATTCTTTTTTTGATTATAACTGACGAACGGAGGATCGTCTAATCTAAATTTATTTTCGATAAGCGAAGACATTTTTATAAAAAATAATTTGACCGTTTGTTTTTCTCACACACAGAAAAAATTTTACTAAAAGAATTTTACTAAAAAAATTTTACTAAAATATAATTTTAGAATTTTCCTAGACCAGCTCCGCTGTTCACACCATTACCTCTTATTTCTTCAATTGAACGTTTTATGGCTACGCCTGATTTCTTCTCCTGTTTACTATCAGACGGAGCTCCGCTCCGCAAGGTTTCACCCCCCACAGCTATGTTAGCAATTTTGTTTTTTGTTTCCTCTGAAAGTTTTTTTAATTTTTTTAGTTCTTCAGAATCATTCCTAAGTTTACGAATAGCTTCTAGTTGTTTTAATTCGTTTTGAGACTTAACAGCATTTGATATTGCACTAGCTGTACTACCTATAGCAGCTGCTCCTTTTGCAGCAGATGTAATCAAATCTTTGTTATTTTTAATTAAGTTAACGATACTTCCAATACCGGAAAATATGCCAGCCCCTTCTTTTTGAATTGTTTCTACACTGTCATAATAGTAAACAGATTTCATAGATGGTTCATGAGCATTTTTTTGATTTGAAGCAAAATGTTTAAGATTGTGTTTATAAACTATAGGCATTTTTTAAGATTAAATTTGACTTTTGGGAAAAATGTTTACGTTAAGATTTACGTGTGTGAATGTCCAACAACTTCGTGATAACTTTATTAATTTTCCGTTGCACTTTATCTATCGCGTCAAGCAGCGTGTGATGTACTTTAATTTCTTTTCTATTAACTTGCATTTTCTCCTGATTCATCTTCAACGCCGTTTTAAGAGCATTTAACTTGATTTTAAGAACATCTAATTGTCTTTTAACAGAATCTAACTGTTCTTTATTTCCTTTAGAGTTTTCTTGTAAATTTTTCTTTAATTCATTTTCTAAATTGATTTTAAGAGTTTTCATTTTATCAACTTTTTGATTAAGCGAGTTTACTTCATTTATTATTCTATTCATCTTTTTCATTTGTTGAGTAATTTTAGAACTTAATTCATCAACACTTTTTTGGAATGTAGTTTGTAACTGCTTTAAATTTTTTTAAATTCTTTCAGGTAGTTTTTCTATTTCATCTTCTAATTGTTCTTTCAATAATTTTATCTGTTGTTTATTTTTAATGACTGCAGATTTTAACTTTATAGAAAGTAATATTAAAATTTATGATTGTTCAGAAATTTTTTTAAAAAGTTTTGCTATATCTGCTTCTAGCTCTCTATCCTTTTTATCAAGTTTTAATAATTTTTCGTTTAATGATTTGTCATTAAGTTTTAGCAACTTTAATTCATTCATCAGTGGAATCAAAACATCGTTTATATATTTTTCTTTTAAATCATTGATTTGTGTATCAACATATTGTTTATTTGTTAACTCTGTATTTTGTTGCGGAAGAATAGAAAGATGCAATGGACCAGATAAAACGTCTCCAGTTTTCATAATATAATTTTCTATTTCTAATTCACGATTATTCGGGATATATGCACCTCCACCAACATTTGGTAACATCATTTTTAAAACAATAAAAAATAAAATTTTTTCTAATAAAAATAAAAAATAAAATTTTTTCTAATAAAAATAAAAAAATGGATAAAGCAAATTTAAAAAAATTATATTCGTCCGCATCATCCTGTTCTTCTTATTCGACGAGATCAACGGGATTTGAAAATAAATGTTTTGATAATAATAATAATCTATGTATAGATGTTAATATTTTATTTGAATTACAAGCCGAAATATTTAGAGAACAAACAAAAGGTTTACCTTCTATAGAAACTAACTATTGTATTTTTCCGGGGGATCCATTTATTAAATTTATGGAGATTGTAAGTAAATATAATGATGTGGCTTATGTTGAATTAAATAAAGAAAATATGGTTATAATAGGTCATAATAATGTTTATGGTTTTATTAGAGCAGTATTACCAAATAGTAATACTGATTGGATAGAAACTAAAATTATTAATTATATCAATATTAAAGAATTAGTTAAAAAATTCAAATCTTTTTCAAAGGAAAAAATAAGATTATTTGTTGATGAACAAAATCAATATAATATTCACATAGGGAGTAAAAAACATAACGAAGAATTATTATGTCAAGTTTATTATAGAGACACTATTTATAAACAAGAAACTGCTGATATGCCACAAAGATATGATGATGATGCATATATAGGATTGTATTCAAACTTAAATATTAATTTGTTAAAATCTGATATAAATGGTTTAGCTCAACAAGAGAAAATTTATATGTGGACAACACCTTATACTATTAACAATGACCATAATCATAATAATTTTAAAGAATCTTATAATAATAATTTTAAAGAATCTTATAATAATAATAATGATAATAATATAGATGATGATTCTGAAACATCTGAAAAAGGTGTAAATGGTAAAAAAGATTACAAAAATATTAGTAATTATAAAAATTTAAGTGAAGAAAAATTTATATCTGATACTGATGTACATGATACTAATACTACATATAATCAAAATTTATCTAAATTTCATTTTCTTACAATTGAAAATAGTAATGATGGTATAGTTGAAGATACTGTTAGACAACTATGTGTCGGGTCTACAAAATTTAAATTAGGATTTACATCTAATCAATTTAAAATTTTATCATATTTAATAAAAACTAAAAATGATTCAGATTATGGTGGTGTTATTAAATTTTCCAAAAGAGATCAAAGACCAATATTTTTCTCTATTATATTATTATCAAATAATAAATATAATTTAGAATTAGATATTCCCATCAGGGAATGGTATCCTATCAGGGAATGGCATCCTATACCAAAAAGTGTAATTTATGATGTTGAAGAATCAATTTATGATGATGTTGAAGAATCAATTGATGATGATGAATAATCAATAGTTAATGAAAATAAATTTAAATTATCTTTTGATAAAACATTATATGATAAAACTTAATATGATAAAACTTAATGTGACAAAGAAAATAACATAACTTAAGAACGTGAAATATATAATGATCTATATTAACTCTCAAGTCCTTGATATTAGAATGTTTATATCTAAAATTAAAACACAAATTTTTTCTTTAAAAAATAAAAAAAAGGAAAATACCAAGTTTTATTGTAACTTATGTAAAAAAAAGTTGCAAACAAAAAGAAGTTATCAATCTCATTTAAATAGTAAATTGCATTTACAAAATGTAGATCGAGTTGATGAAGGAAATATATTAAAATTAAATAATTATATAAACTATCTAGAAACATTACCTACTGATATAGAAGTTAAAAAAATGTTTGATGATTATTCACATTCGGAATATAAAAAAGTTTTTAATAGTGAAGATGAACATGTACCAGATGGAAGATATTTATTTAGCGATACAGATGAATTTAACGAAATAGATGAATCTGATGAAGCCGAACGAACCGATGAAGCTGTAACAGATATAAAATATTTATTTAATGAATCGGTTGAACATAATGAAACCGATGAAACTTTTTATAATGTATTAACAAACTTTTTCAAAATATTTAGAAAATCTTTCAAATGTTATATGAATGTAGAAGTACTTTATACAAAAACTGGACCTGATGGAATTCCTGAAGAAATAATACAAGGACATTTTACAAATTCACAAGAAATTCATAATGTAAATGATATACAACCCATATTTGAACAAATGATACTTAAATGAGAAAATTGTATAATTGAAGCCCAGTTACGTGAATCTGGTTGGAGATTTGTTAAAATACTATCTAAGAAAATAGTAATTGATAAATATAAAAATAATACTGGTGGTAGTTATGTTCCTTTACCTTTCAGTTCACCACAAATAATCAACATAAAAAATGAAGATGATTATTGTTTTCTGTGGCGTATTATAGCACATTTACATCCTGCAAAATATCATAAAGAAAGACTAAGTCATTACAATAAAGAAGAATACATAAATGAATTTGATCTCTCTGATGGCTTAGATGAATTTCCATATGATTATAATAGGTTAATAAAGTTTCATAAAAAGAATAAAAATTTAATAGAAGTAAATGTTTTTGAATTAAATGTGAATTATGTTTCTATTGGTAATATTACTCCATTTTACTCATATTCAAAAAAAATTTATTTGAATAATAAAAATTTATGTCAATCAGAAATAGTTTATAATGATAGAGGAAATTACATGCATCATAATATTTTTTACCAAGGAAATATAATATGTACTGAAAAATTTGAAATTATAAAAACACTATCACCAATAATGATTAATCATAATAATTATAAAGGACGTAATTATAATTATGATTATGATTCCGATTATTTATCTTTATCTTTAGAATATCAACAAAAATTACAAAATTTAAATAAAATTTTACAAAAATGTAGAACAGATTATCAACAACAAACAAAAATATTAGTACAAGAATATGGCCATAAATATCAAAATAAGATAGAAACGATACAAAAATTAAATGAAGACAATCAAGAATTAAATAATGAAGAAAATGAAACCAATCAAAAAATAAATGAATGTTTAAAAAAATGTCAACAACAATATAAAGAACAATATGATAAAGAATATGAACAACAGCTACAAATATTAAATCAAAATTATCAACAGTCTGAAAAAGATTTACAAAGACAAGTTGATGAAACACATGAAATATATAAAGATAAATTTGAAAAATTAAAACAAACAAAGCAACCAGCACAAGCGAATATATTATATTATCAGGGTCATTTTATATTGTGTAAAGATGTTTCTATATTTACAAAAACTTCAGATAATACAAATTTTCCTTGTCTTCAATGTATGACAAGTTTTAGAACTTTAGAAGAAATGAATAGACATTTGGAGAATTGTCAACAAAATGAAGCAGTCAGAAACACATTTCCAAAAGATGATTATTTTAAATGGTATTTTAAAAATAAAGTACCCTTTACTATTTATTGTGATTTTGAAGCATATAATGTTAATATGACACAAAATTCTGATAACTGTAAATATGAAAAAAGTGCACCTGAACAAAGTAAAGAAAAATATTTATTTGAACAAAAACCATTATGTTGGGGAATGTAGATTCATTCAAATTATCCTGAATTATTTAAATCAGAATATTTTCAATACTATGGTGAAGATAGTTCGGAAATGTTTACAAAGAAAGTAGAAGAATTACAAAATTATTTTTCACAATTGCTTGAAACAAATATACCAATGCTTCCATTAACGGATAAAGAAAAATTAAATTTTATTAATGAAACAAAATGTTTTTACTGTGGAAAAGAATTGGGTAATGATAAAGTAAAAGATCATGATCATCTAAATGGATTATATAGAGGTGCAGCACATAATTCTTGTAATCTTAATGCCAATAAATTTAAATATAACTTTGTTCCTTTATATTTCTACAATGGTTCTAAATATGATTTCCATCTAGTAATGAAAGATTTATTTTCATCTGAAAAATTACAACAACAACAAATAAATGTATTATGTAAAACAGAAGAAGAATATTTTTCAATGCAATTAGGTTGTATTAGAATTTTAGATGCATTTAGATTTTTTACTCCTTATTCATTAGATGTTATGGGAAAAACTTTGAAACCTAAACAATGCAAAATATTGAATAAATATAGTTTAAAACCTTTAAAAGGAATATTTCCGTATGAATATATAACTGGAGATATAAATAGAATAAATGAAATAATGAAAGAACAAAAACTTCCTCCAATAAATAAATTTAAATCAACATTAAAACAATCACAATTATCTGAAGAAGACTATGCAGAAGCTGAAAAGAATTGGAGAGAGTTAAATTGTAAAACAATGTATGATTATACAATGAAATATCTTCAGATAGATGTATTAATCCTTGCTGATCTTTTTGAAAACTTTCGTGATATGTGTTTAGAATATTATGGAATAGATCCATGTTATTGTTATTCTACACCAGGTTTAACATGGTTAGCAGGATTAAAACATACTGGTGTTAAACTTAAACATTATAAAGAAAATACATATGATAAATTATTATTTTTTGAATCTGGAATTAGAGGTGGAGTTTCATCAGTTCTAGGTAATAGATATGTTAAGTGTTATAATAAAAAAGTAAATCCTGATGATTATGGAATAATGAAACCTTTATCTCCAGAAGAAAGCGATCAGTTTATAAAATTGTTTAATCAAAATATAGAAGGACTTATATTAAATGAAGTTAGTCAAGCAGCAATTGATGAAATCATGAGAGAAAACTATTTGTTGTATTATTTTTTTAATAGCTTATATTCTTCTTGCATGATACAAGAATTACCAACAGGTGAGATGGAATGGTGTAATATTCTTGATTATCAAAAAACATATGATGGAAATTATAATCATGGTTATATATATGAAGTTGATTTAGTATACCCTGATGAAATAAAAGATAAAACAAAATATTTTCCTTTCTGTCCCGAAAACAAAATTCCCAATATAGAAGATTTTACAGATTATCAAAAATCTTTAATTCCTAAGAAATACAGACCAACAAAAAAAAAACTTATGTTAACACAAAGCAATAAAGGAAAGTATGTTGTTGAAGGAAGAATGCTAGATTGGTATTTAGAAAATGGAATGATTCTTTTAAAAATTCACTGGAAACTAGTGTATAGAAAATGTAGGTGGTTTAAAAATTATATAGAGTTCAATATTGAAAAACGTAAAATAGCTAAAAGAAATAAAGATGATTTTGGAAACGTGTTCTTCAAAGTAATGAATAATGCATTTTATGGTAAGACTTTAGAAAATGTGCGTAATAGACAAAATATTGAAATAGTTTATGATAAAGATAGGTTTCAAAATTTAACAAGGAAACCTACATATAAAAGAACTACTAGATTTAGTGATGAACTATGTGCTGTACATTTACGTCGAATTAGCGTAAAACTTATTGGATTCACTATATTAGAATTAGCTAAACTATTTATGTATAGATTTATATATGATTATTTAGCACCTGCTTATGGCAAAAACTATAAATTACACTTTACAGATACCGATTCTGTTTTCTTAGAATTAACAATACCGTATAATTCTTCACTTGATGAAGAAATTAATAAAATAAAAGATTTTATTCATCCTTCTGATTTATGTAAAGTAAAAGATGAACTAGAAGGAAATCAAGATTTCATAACAGAAGCTATATTTTTAAAATCTAAATGTTATTGTTATAACACAACTAATAATATCAAAACACGTTAAACATTAAAAGGAATTTCAAAGACATCAGTGGCTAATCAAATAACATTTCAAGATTATGAAAATGTATTATTTAATAATGAAATAAAAACAGCATGTAATTATAGACTTAATTCAAAGAAACATAAAATGTATTTAAAAGAAGAACATAAATTAGCATTAGATCCATTTGATGATAAAAGAAAAATTTTACCTGATGGAATAACTACTTTACCTTTTTAATTTTCTGATTTCTAAGATAGACAAATTTGATATATATATATAACAAAAAATAAAATAAAAAAATAAAATATTATAACACTATATTTGTATATTTTTTATCACTCGGCAAACAAATGTTCTATCGACTTTCAGTCGGGGCGAAGCCCCTCGAGGCGAAGCCTAGTCAGAGAACAATTGTTTGATAACTCTATCATGAATTTTTTTATCAATATTAATTGTAATGAAGCCATAATCTTTTGACCAAGCATTGTTACACGATTGTTTAAATTCATCTTTATTTCTTACACATAAATCTCTTAACAAATCACTTAAGTTTCTTGCATTTATTTCAAATAGTATAAATATATTTGCATTCTTTCTAATAACACTTCCGTCTAATGAATACATACTTTGTGTTAAATAAAATACACTACAGTTATTATGTCTACCTCTTGTGAAATAATTTCTCTGAACTGACTGATTTCTGTCATTAACACAATCATCAAAAATTACACAATGTTTCATTGTTTTATCTAGTTTACTAGGATCTTGCATATTACCACTATCATCTATTAATTGTATTTTTATATGCTTATTTTTATTGGATTCAACTAACTGATTATTTTTTGCTGTTTCTTCACACCACGAACTTATTTCTTCTTCATCTTCAGATTTTTCATATTCTTTGAATAATGAAGCAATTGCTGTTTTTTAAAGATTATTTTCAAATCCATATTTTAAAAATTGATAGACGGGTTGTTCTGCTGTTGTTGTATAAATTATAAGATTGTTATAATCCAAAAAAATTTGGAGTCGTTAAAATTTTAAATAATAGATACGTTTTTCCACATCCTGATCTTCCACAAATAACTGACAAAACTTTATTAGATAAATTTGGATGATGATTAAATTTGAGTTTTTTATTTAATGGGGGTACTTCACTCATTTTTTAATAAAAAATTTCTATTTTAATTTTTTTATTTTTAAAGAAGAAGAATAATAATAAGAAGAAAATTAAACTTCTCTAGCTTCGCGTGGGAGTTTATACCTCTCGAACGGGAGTTTATACCTCCCGAACCAAAAGATCTATCATAATCTCTTCACCTGCAAAATTTATTTCTTGTCCTTTCTCATCAGTGATTTTTATGTTAATGTTGTTAATAGTTTTTCTTGTAATAGGGAAATATATTAATATTTGTGGAAATACATTTAATCTATAACCAATGGGTACAGTAAAAGCTGGAAAACTGAATATTAAATTTGATAATTTACCATTTATATATCCTCCTTCAATAATGTCACAATGTACAACAATTGAATTTATTTCAGTTATTTTTGGAATCTTCTCACCTAAATGATAACCTTGACTATAGGTTTGTTTATTAAATCCTAATAGCTTTGACAATGATCTATCATGATTAAAATCAACTTGATGATTTTCGTCTAAAGTAAGAGAAAATTTATTAACTGCCGGTTCAACTGCAAAATGTAATTGTTTCTTATCTTTAAATGGTATACCTAAATGTCTCTTAATTTCATTTGATATTGATTCAACTTCGTAAGAACCAGGAAGAAAAGTTAGTATTTTCCATGTTTTGCCTTTATCAGTAGAATATCTAAATTGATCATTCACATCTTTGATAACGTTTTGAATAGTGTTAAATGTGGAGAAACTAGTCAATGCAATTTGATAATTTTTATTTTGTTCCAAATGTAGAATGGGTTCTAAATTACAAGTGTGTGATGAAGTAGTTGCTATAATTTTTAACGTCGTACTAAATTTTGATGAACCCAAAATCTCTGTTAAATTTTCTAAATGATTATTAATTTTGTCAAAGTCTGCTGAACACATTTTTCAGTTAAAATTTTAAATAAATATTTTTTTATAAAAATTAGAAACAACATATTTCAGCTACGGGCGAAGCCCTTAAAGACATCAGAGATGTCCCGTTATACTTTTATAATCCTCTTCATTTAGAATCTTCTTTTCTAACAGTCTTTTCAATATAGCATGAATTTCATTGAAACTAGAATTATGTCCTTCTTTTATTGCAGATATTAAAATATTTAATCTATTTAGTAATTCTTGTGGATCATCTGGTAAAAATACAGTTGTTTCTGTTTTAAAACCTTTCCCTACTTTAACTCCCGTTCATAATAAATTTTCTAATTGTTTATAACGTCTAAGAGATTTTGCTGCACCAACTCTATCTAACATAGCTTTATATTTTATGAGATCTTCTACAGCATAATTATTTAAATCTGCTCCTCTTAAAAGATCAACAAAATTTCTATCTAAATTAAAAGGAGATTTATCTGGTGAAAAAATGAAACCTCGAAAAGGTTGTGGAAATATTTCTTTTTGTCCCAGATAAAATCTAGGTATTGTTTTTCCATCTATAAATGAGATAGAATGTTCAAATTGCATAGATTTTGGTAATTTCTTATTAATGTTTGATTCTAGTAATCCATAGTCATCTAATATAGTTTTGTGTTCTGGATCTGTTATATCAATTTGTTTATCATTATTTGTACTTTCATTTTCAGGAGTTTTAAATGGTTTCATAGTTTTCTCAAAATCAGTTTTTACTTGCTCGGTTTGCTGCATTTTTTCAAACATACCAGATTGAATACCAGCTTTTATCATTCTATGTTGAAGATGATTTTCTTTCATAATATTTCTTTGTTTTATTAACTCTTCTAATTGTTTTATTCTTTTAAAATTATCAGCTCTAATTTTATCCATTTTTAAAATATAATATTTGAATTTTGTGGTAACATTGGAATTCAACAAAAACATTTTACTGAACAAATTATTTTTTTATTGCTTTGTTGTCTGACATCTTTTCGATTTAAGTTTTGTTTAATAAAGTTTTGCTTAAATTTTCGCTTAAAGTTTTTAGCTCTTCTAAAAAAATTTTATCATTTTCTTCATTAGAAATTTTACCATCACTAGAAATTTTGCCATCCTGTTTATTCTTATCATCAACTTTTTCTGACTGCAATTGAAATGATATTTGATTTACTTCATTAGCTATTTGATCAAATTTTTCAATCTCATCTAACGTAATAACATTATCATCACATACTCTTTGAAAGTAGTAATGTAGTTTATCATAGACTTCTTTAATATGTAAATGCTTAGTTTTTAATGATTTTCGTTTCTTAGTTATTAAAGATTTATCTAACATTGTAACAAGTGAAGTTGCAAAAACACCCGTACCTGTTAAAGCTGTAGCAACTACTGGAATTACTAAAACACCTGAAGATATAACAATTGTTAAAGCACCTAAACTTATTGTTAAGAATATGCCAATTCCTTGTGTTACATTCTTAACTTTACTCCATCTCTTTCTTAATTTTTTATAATGCTCTAATCTTAATAATAATTGAGATTCCTTATCTTTCATATAGCGTACTCTATCTTTATGTTTTTCTTTATTCAATTCACTTATTTTTAACTGTGATAACGAAGGATATATTCTTGCGGTTTCTTCCACTTTTGTTTCATCCACTTTTGTTTCTTCCATTTTTAAAGAAATATTTTTAGTCACATAATTTTAGTTATCTCATATTTTAAAAACCTGAAAAATGGATAAAATTCATGAATTTGAAATTCTCAACTTTTATGATTTTTTCGGTGTCCTGGAACGGTCATGATTTAAGCGAGAAAATTGTAATTCTCAAATTTTGAGATTTTGAAAAATTTGAAAAATTGGGTATTTTTAAAAACGCCTAAATTTATGAATTTAGGTCTTCATAACCTGAAAAATGACCAAAATTCATGAATTTAGACCATTTAAAAAGTACCATTTTTTAAAAAATCGGTATCTTTAAAAACGACTAAATTCATGAATTTAGGTCTTAACCCTCCGGAGGTTTAAAATTCGCTATTCCATTTCGTGAAAATCTGGGTCCACGTGGACCCAGAAGATTTATTTTCACAATCAAGCACAATTAGTACAGAAAGTACGAGTCACAGAGTTCGAATGTTCATCACAACAGTGATTCCCACACCGAGCACAGGTTTTTCTCGTTTTCCGATCTTTCTTCCACCCGCAGAGTTGACATCTGTCTTTTTTTCGTGTTGCTCTCTCAACATCCACCTTTGCTTCGATGATTGGCCGTGGCACGTCTTTTGACTCCAAAAATGGCTTGACCAGCTCCTCTCCTAAGCATCGCAGAAATTGTCTTCTTTTGTGAGGCTTGTCTCTTCCCCAATGAGGATCAATTTCGCAATTCAACACATATGCATTTATCCCACACAAATCCAAGAGGTTGCAAAACACGATTGTGTGCCATCTTCGGCTGATGTATTTCACCGTATATGTCGCCACCATTTGGTCAGCTTTATCTACACCTCCTTTGGTCGCATTGTAGTCTTTTATCATTTCTGGAACCTTTCGGTCAGTCTGTTGATCAACAACTGGCTCTTGATGGAAGGTGCTCAAAAGAAGGACACAATCATTTTTCTTGCATTTGCAACTGAGGAGGCATGTTTGATCTTCGAGGTTGAATCGGAAATCTGAAGAGTAAACAGCACGGCCCTGTAGATTCTTCATCTGCGGAGGAACTTCTCGTCTGTTTTTCCTCAGAGTTCCTAACAAAGTCATGCCTTTTGAGCGGAGAGAGCGTGCGAGCTTCAAAGAAGTAAAGAAATTGTCAGTTGTTATGTGTCTTCCAGAATTTTCTAGAGAGCTGGTCAAATCCATGACAACACGTTCTCCAAGTCCGTGATGACTGGGATTGTCTTCTTTGCCTGTGTACATTTGTAGATTGTAACAAAAATAATTGTTGGCATCGCACAACAGCCAGAACTTAAGTCCATACCTTGATGGTTTGCTTGGCATATATTGCTTATATGCACAGCGACCTCTGAAAGGATATAGTTCCTCATCAACGGTAAGAAATGCACCAGGCACATACGATTTTTGACAGTTGTTCGTGAAACCATCCAAAAGAAGACGAACCGCTGCTAATTTGTCTCGCAGTTGTCGAGCAGCCCTTGTTTCAGGATTGTCAAAACGAAGCATGATACGTAACTCTTTGAATCTTGAATGGCTCATTGTTATTTTGAAGATGGGCCTTCCGTGTTCTTTCGACCACAGCTCTTCAGTACTCTCCATGTGAGAACGATACACGCCGCGTAGATATAACAGGCCAATGAAGGCTAACATTTCTTCCATCGAAGCGTCCGTCCATGCTGCACCTTTGATAGATCTCCCTCGCCGATTTGTCTCTTTTAGTATTGTCTCCATCATATCGTGATCAAACAAAATTTCCCAGCTATTTATAATAGTATTTGGCGCGCGAATATGCCGCAGAGAGTAACTTGTAAGACCTGGTGCTGGTCTAAGCAGATTCTCTCTTCGCTCCCTGCCACGTCTCTGTTCTTGAGGTAGGAGAGAAGTCCATTGCTCTCCATCAGCGGATGAAATATTCACTTGATTGCCGATTGCTTGGTTAATGGATACGTCGTCATCAGAAGGTGAAATATTGTCACTTTCATCGATATCAGATGAACCAGATGATTCACTGGAGTCCTCCGTGTCATTCGCAGATGAAGAAGCTTCGGGAACGTCTTCCTGCGCGCCCCTCAATAATCTCAAAGCTTCAACTTTTGAGCTCCGTTGTGAGCGTTCCGCCATCTTCGCTCGTAGCATAAAACAGCAGTGCGGTGTAATGACAGAACGGCCTGCCTGTGCGGTCTCATAGCCAAGCGCAGGCAGGGAGCATTGTTCACGCGTCACATCAAAATCGATTTCATTAGTTCGTCACAGTTGCACCTGCGTGCGACAATAGCGACGATAGCAAAAGCTTTGAAGCAAAGCGAAGTTTCAGCTGCGTTATCCCGTGTGTCTTTGTGTGCAGGGAAGGAGTGTGCGTGTGTCTGTGTGCAGCCAATAAGCACTACCGCTATTCCGATGCTTCATTATCTACTGTTTCGCATTGTATCAGGCGAGTTGAGGCGGCCCAATCGGCCTGGGCAGATCGACAAACTAATCGATGGAATCGTTTGCAAGTGCGCCTGTGATTTCAACGTCTCCAAAATCTGACCAGTTGTCAGCCTTTGAAGTGCATGGCGTTAAGGCTAAAAATAGAAAAAATGCTACACATCGTGAGCGCGTGACGATAGCTGCCTTCACGAATATGACGGTCTGGATAAGGCTAAGATATAGCGTCGCTAAGGATACGGGAAATCCTTATCTGGTTTCACGAATACGGGCCTTTGTTATTTGGAATAGCAGTGACTGAATTTCTGCGCTATGACGACCGATGAAACGAATCAGTGTGACTGGGTCCAGCTGGACCCATAGATTTACTAAAAGGTTTGCGATGTATTGCAATTATTTAAACAACAGCTAATACATTTTCACTTGGCAGTTATAATTGACATATCGATACAGATAAAGTCCAGTGATATCAATAATAAATAATGAAAACTTAATAAATAACAGCAAGTGATCTAGAAAAATGGGTCCACGTGGACCCAGAAAACCCCCCGAGGGTTAAAAACCTGAAAAAGGGTCAAAATTCATGAATTTATGTCGTTTTTAAAGATACTATTTTTTTGAATTTTATGGTGTCCTGGAACGGTCTTTTGCCCATTACTAACACCTTGAGTCAGGAGTTAATGGAAAGTGCCGAAAGTGCTATCATTTCTGCGTTTTCTTTTTGCCACTTTAAGTGCAATTTGTCACAAAGAAAAGGGCCTATATCATATAAATTTTCCCCGATAAGTCGGTCGTGCAATGCGAAGAACATTGCGAAGCTGCCGGTAACTTCCCATCGTTAAACCAATGGAGTCTGTTATCGTTAATGCTTATACTCTATGGCATCGGTGTCATGATACCGCATGTCCGCGACGCACTGCTGTTTTCAATAACCATATTTATTCCAGTCCTTCATAATCATATAGTGCCAGATTTCTATGGCCCTTATCTTTGCGACAAATCCAAACATATTTAGTACCTCTGGTCTACATAGGTATAGACAAGGTATTGTACATGTAGGTAGGGTATCGACCATAGAGTATGCATATTAGGTAGAGTGGTAACTCCGCATTTATTGAATCCCCAATGTGTATACATGTACACTTTTGATTTTATTAAATGAACTCAAGGGAGATGCAGGTGGTATTGTCAGCAAATGTCAGATATGCAAATCTTTGCAGTTTTGCAAAAATTACAACAGAATTGAATGATCATGATTTTAATGCAGAAGGAGTGATGGCATCTCACAGATTCTTATGACAGCCTTCGAGATCTAATGTTTGTTAAATTAGCAATTCGATGGGTTTCTATTACGTACTTTCATGCTCAACCTCAAGAGTATTTTCTGAAGCGTGATCATATCACAGGCAACCTGCCACTGGCAGAGCAAAATCACATAATCAGAGACAATGACTTCATTTAACTTTGAAAGATGTAAATGTAGGTCCACATCACTATTCAGATTCAAGAAATGAAGCGTGAATTTAGTGATTGAATCATAAAATCATGCCCCTGAAAATTTAACTAAATACTCGAAATTTCAGCCAAGAAAGCATGAATAATATCGCGACTTTTTCATGAAGACTTTCATTATAATACAATTCATGAAACTCCCTTGATAATCAGCTTAGTTTCCGCTTAGCTACCAGTGGCGGCTTTAGCGATCATGCCCTTCATGCTCAGCATGACGAAGTATTTTGTCTCATTTTCCTCCACACAAATCAACGATGTCAACCACAAGTAAGGGAAAGTTTTGAATCAACAAAAAAACTTCCAACATCATTTCATTACATTTGACAACATTTGATTACTATGTCAGATCATGTTGCTGTGACATTAAGGTCATACTCAATTAAGATTTATCAAGTAGCTAACTTGTTCTAAAAAATTCAGGGGAACGCAAGTCAATTCGAGCATACCTCATTTGTTATTGGCCGGATCATCTGACGGGAGAACAATAGCAAAATCTGCGGATGACGATTTTCATACTCCATCTCATGCCGTGGACGGGAAGCACAAATGATACGTATAGCTCGTTTCAACCAACTAACGGTAGCTGATTGGACGGCAATCTGCTGATTTTATCGGTGTAGTGAGATCATACATCATAGTGAGTGTAGTCTCGAGTCTCAGTTGCACGATTGAAACCCCATCGAATTGACTTCCTTTATAAGTAATTCAATATCTTCCAATGTTAATACAGCTTGTGATTTTGTGCGATTGACGGTGTTTTTACTATCTTAAATGCATGCTTCAAATAACTAGAACTTGAATATTATTTAATATACATTATCTGGTGATTAGATTTAGCCGTGGTCTTCTACATGCTTGCATATGTAGATATGTCTAGGAGCAAATAGTATAATAGGCTATGCATGCATCAGATTATCATCGGATGTACTCAAACATACAAATCATGTAGCCTACGCCTGGAATTTTATTTTAAGCGTATTTTGGCTGATACAGTATGTAGATCATTAGAATTATGCCTAGCCCTACACCATATTCACTGGATTACCTGATGTGAAAAGTAGGCGGCTTGCATGTTTGAATTATAATTAGGAAAGGGCAAATGCAAATGGAATGAGATTAAAATTTTGTTCATCGAATTCGTAACTGTTTCTTAAGTTGCATGATATTAAGCTACATTATGCTACATCAGTTGCATGGTTAAAAATCCTCGTATGATAGCTGTCACACATACTTTTTTCCTCATGATGCGAAAAAATTGATGAGCATGACCTAACAGAAATCCATAGAGCCGCCACTGTTAGCTACGATGCTTTTCAGCAAATATTCATTCCTTTTGATATCCGACTTGTTTCATACTCCTTATATAGGAGAGTCATCTCGGTAGTATATAAATTGGCAAATTTTGACTTTTTCAAAAGTGCTCAAATATGTTTTTGGACCACGGGAACGTAATCTCTACAAAAAACTGAATGTTTTCATATAAAAATTTTCATTGTACACAGATACCTCTTGAGTCGCCACCAAAGATATTTAATTGTTTAAAAGGGCTAGATGAGAAATAGATACCTAAATTTGAACCCATTTTAGTACGGTCCTTATCGTGGCAAAAAAGCATTACGGCAATGGGGCGAAATTGCTGTTTTCTTGGCTGTACGGTGTGCAATGCGACAAAAAGCCTTGGAAATGGAACATGATGTAAAGCACAATTCACTGATACTATATGATAAGTTTCAAGAATATTCGTTAGTTTCTCTGAAAAAAATTGTTAAAGATGAGAGCGATGATACAGCAATTTAGTGCAGTACTATCAATTTGGAAGAAAAAATATTCACATGAAGACTGATGAGTGTTGATAAACACACAACTCACTCTGTAGAATTCATGACTATTAACAAATCCGAATAACAAGAATCCGAATATTACACTGAGAAATTGGCTATTAATAAGGCTCAACCATGTCAACAACGCTCTTCGAGTTATTCACCAGGCTGAAACTACAACATGGATCCATGTATTGCAAATAACTAACAGAGGGCATTTTAGGTCCAAGTTGAATCGATCATCGGATGTCTGTCTGTCAATGTCAAAGATGTTGTCAATGTGCATTGTATAACATGCGTAATATATGTTGTTTGTTTTTATTTGCTTAAACCAATTTTATATCAAATTTTCTAATAATTCATATATATTTTTTCTGTTGTGTCAGGTAATTTCTTACCGCAAAATTACATTTACACGTTAGATTATTGCCATTGCCAAGCTTGGGCACAGCAACGACATTACATGTGCAGCCATAGCCAGGCTTCGCACTTATTGCAAAGAAACAATATGCATGATCAAAAGTAAAGACGCGTCTCATTTTTCTGTTCAGAAAAGTCATTTAGTCATGTATTAGGTGAACTGTAGGTGAACTTTACTCTGCTTTTATCTAAGAATGAAGCAATTGGTTTTCATTTGCGCTATTCCTATATAACATGCGCTCTTCAGATTTAGTAATCAACTCACATAAAATAATGCAATGAAGTCTAATTGAAAGGATTGTATGAACATGGTGCTCTTATTTACAACTGTGTTTTGCAAGACATATCTGAAAAAGAAGAATAGACTATTATTTGTTGCAATTTGGACGTTGTTTTCAGATGTATAAAAATTCCTTGGTTTATTATGAAAATGCGTTTGGGTTCTGTAATTACTAAAAAGAGGTAATGAAAAGGAATATTTGTTGCTCGCTTACAAATATTTTCAAATTCACGCAATATCAGCTGATTTTCACTGGTTTCATTGCACACAGGTTAAAAACCAAAGACAATTATCTTCAAAGATAATGTATATTATCCATTGTCTTTGATTATCTTTGGTAAAAACATGTCTGTTTCCTATCTAGCCCTTTATAGTATTAAATATCTTTGGTCACCACTCTACCTATACATTCCTACTCTATGATCCTAACTAAGCGGAAATCAAGCTGATTATCAAGGGAATTTCATGAATTGTATTATAATGAAAGTCCATGAAAAAGTTGCGATATCATTCGTGCTTTCTTGGCTGAAATGTCAAGTTTTTAATTCATTTTTCACCGACATGATTTTATGATTCACTATATTCATGTTTCATTTCTTGAATCTGAATAGTGATGTGGACCCATTTGCACATTTCAAAGTTGATTGAAATCATTGTCTTTGATTATGTGATTTTGCTCTGCCAGTGGCAGGTTGCCTGTGATATGATCACGCTTCAGAAAATACTCTTGAGGTTGAGCATGAAAGTACGTAATAGAAACCCATCGAATTGCTAATTTAACAAACATTAGATCTCGAAGGCTGTCATAAGAATCTGTGAGATGCCATCACTCCTTCTGCATTAAAATCATGATCATTCAATTCTGTTGTAATTTTTGCAAAACTGCAAAGATTTGCATATCTGACATTTGCTGACAATACCACCTGCATCTCCCTTGAGTTCATTTAATAAAATCAAAAGTGTATACACCAAAGATGTTTAATATTATAGATGCCCCTTTTAAAAAATTCAATATCTTTGGTATACACATTAGGGATTTAATCAATGCGGAGTTACCACTCTACCTAATACACTTTCTCTATACCGACACTTTATCATGCGATGCATGAAATACGAATAAGAAATTGTTTGACTATTTTGAAGAAGTTTTCTTCTTTTTCATTACTCTGAATCAGGGTCTTGAAAGAAATTGCTACGAAAATGCACATGTATGATTTGCTCACAAATAATGATCTTGTTTTAATATATGATTCTAAAATTGGATTTAAATCAAACCCATGTGACGCACGATTCTAGGATCGATCCGAGGAATATCTTCAGGCTGTTCAATTTTTCCGTTCCTGATATTTTTCTGTACTTTCTGATTTCTTGTGAAATTCTTCTTGAGGCGAGGTTCATTTGGACCTCCAAGTTGGTGCTATTTATTTTTTCCCAGTGTGCGGGAGTAATGTAAATTTTAGTGATTCATTCAATGAAAGATCGTCATCGTTTCTTGAAATGTTTGAATGCCCGTGTGCTGAGATCCTATGTTTTGAAAGTAGCATTTTAAAATGAAGATGGCATGATGTGTAAATTAATGGCAACAGTATTCAATGGGCCCTGTTCGACAAATTGCATCAAATTTTAGTCATAACGTCATCCAACAAATCAGAGAAAGATTCGTTCCAACGTCGTTCCTCATTGTATACTGCTCGCCCGCTTCCTCTTACTTCATACGTTCGAACCATTTTCAGTTTATACTTTCATCTACACTATGGTTTGTGCTTGAATAAGGGGCTTACTAAGACGGTACTGTTAGGGGAAGTAACTTTGGACAGTTTTGAAGTTAAACTCAAATTTTGATTATTTCAAAGTAGAAAAATTGCAAACAATTGATATCAAAAGTTGCGTCTGCATTAGTACAACATGCTTGCGGAGATTCACTAATACCAGACATTTGTTGCGGCATTTTTTTAAGGAAAACTGTCCATAGTCACCTCGGAATGGGGAGACTTCGGAGACTCGATAAAATAGAAGAGATTCTTGTGAAAATATTGACATGAAGCATTTTAGTTTTACTGTGTATTACTAAATTGAGTTCGGAATATTCAGTCACACATGGCATCATGCTTCCTTTCGATCTCGTGCTCAACGCTGTCTCATAGAAAAGTAGGCAGTATTAGTGAACGATTTTTAGTGACTTAGTCCGAAGACTTTCAGTCATTCCGGGAGATGATTCCTCGCACCTTGTGCAAAGCCTCTTGGCCTAAATGTAAGCCTGAAGGATTATCTTGTGTGCATGTCTATTTTAATAAAGCTCCTACAAATGAGATGCGAAGTGTGAAATCATTAAACACTTTCACACGGATGTCAAACAACAGCAGATGACAGTGATAGCATTACTTTCTCAACATGGACATAGCTCCATTACCTTGGCTTATCTTCTTCAGTTCAATATCATTCCATTCCGTACAAATATATATCCTATGTATGGGTTTGATGGAGCGTGGTAAAGTAATACAAGCAAACATTTGAATAGGTCCCAAAAGTAACAACGATGTAAATTGTTAACCACGCAGAAATTCAAAGCTCTACGTGGATGCATATGGATGCAGAAATTTGTATGTCATGTATTGTTCTTCTGACTGGTCAAGTTGTTATGGGTATTAGCCTACAGTTTGAATCAACCAGTCGCCCATTCATCACTGAGCTAACGAAAGGCACATTGTTTGTTAAAAGACATTATCTGAGTATGGAAGTGCTCACAACATAATCGATCATCAAATTTCCGTTTTTATATTACACACAATACCGGTATATGAAAAGCGATGATCCTATGATATTTTAGTATGCTGCAATATGTCAGGTATCTAACAGAGAACATCCTGAAATACATCTTCAAGAAAAATTACATGACAAAAATACAAATATCACATTATGTTCAAGAATGAATATCTGTGACGATTCCATAAACGCTGAAACCATGTTAGCAGCAATAGTCGTCTGATTTCCTTATTGAATAGAAAATATAGGGAAGACTGAGGTTGACATGGCACATGGAATGAGTTGGCATGTGGTTCCTCCTGAAGAAACTTTCATGCTAGGCAGTATGAAACCATCAATGCGTTTTCCAGGACCATCTCCATATCAGGCGCTGGTAATATCGCAATGCCTGCTTCAGTAGTTTATGTCTCAGTCGAGGATGAGGTAAAATTGTTCAAAAATCGCCTTTTTTGGAGTTTGATACAGTGATTTTCGAAGAGTGCTGTATATACACCAGGAAGAGTTGTAAAACAGAATTCTGTCTAAAGATCAGAACGAGGACTTCATTTGAGAGGTGGTATAACGCGACTACATGAAATAGATGTCACATGAAACGTGAACATTCACTCAGGATAGGGGTTGGGGTGACTTGGCATGTGGTATGGGGAGAGATGGCATATTAGCTGATGGGTAGAGCTGGCCTACTTTTTAGAAAAGACGCGCTAAATATCAAAGACATTTTTATGTGGCTCCTGTCTTCCATTTAACAAGGGCTGACCGACCAGCTATAGGCCTACATTAGTGGAGGCCATTCTTAGGACTTTTTGAATGCTATTAATAGCTTTTATAAGTTATATGATTAAACAGGTCACAAGGTCAACTGAGGACACATCAGAAATTTACATAGGTTTTCGGATTCATTTTTTCCACCTGAAGACGAAAGGATACTAATGAATATGCTCTTGTTATCAGCTTTCGTTGTCATGATCATCACCGGTAATGTTACTATAACTCTGGGTTTTTTTTACATGCCATACACATGCCATGGCATGTCGGTTATGAAATTGGTATGTCGATTTTGAGATTTACATGCCAGCTGGCATGTCAGTTTTTCACAAGTTTTAGAGAATAGTTTAGTGTGCTGAACTTTCTTGCTTTTTAAAAAAAATTGCCTAACATTTATTATTCATCCAAAACTCCAAAAAGAACAAGTTCCGAAAAACATCAAAATCACGTATTTTATTCATCAAAAACACACATAAAAAACAAGTCAAACTTCTTGTTCCCACATTAAGCGCGCTCCTTCTTCGTCGCCGACATCCGCAAGTGAGCTGATGTGGGTGGAAGCTTGCGAAATGGATCGGCGCTGTGTTTTACATCTTGACCATTTTTCAAATGCACTTTGATAGTCGTATTGATTCCACTTTCTAGTGTTCAATCGCAAACGCATCAATGTGTCTACGGTCACGACCGATAATTTGTTGCGCACTTTCGTTTTCAGGCGCGTCATAAGCGAAAAGCCGCGCTCAACAGTCGCATTTTCAGCACAAAATAGGAATACTGCGTTTCCGATAATCGAAATATTGGGGTACTCCTCTGCACGGCTCAGTAATTTCGCCACCGTACTGCGCCAGTTTTCGTCTTTTGCATGCTTCAGAAATGTGTATTTGAATCCCGTCCATTCAGTGGTCAAGTTCTCAGCACTAGGCAGTTTCTCCGCATAAATATCTTTCAGTTTCTGAATCTGTTCATTCCCGTATTCATTCAGCTCGATGGACTTGTCTCGCTCGCTAGGCAAAAAAATTATCCGATCTTCTCTAATACACAGCCGTGAGGCACACTTAGAGAAGATGTTAAGAGCTACCTTTTTATCGTTTTTGAAGCATGTTGAGTATTACATGTAGATCTGTTACAGCAAAAATAGTGAAAACTGCTCATATTGCTCTGATACTCATATTCCTCCGGCCTCCTCTATAAGCCGATTTGAGTTACGAGCGTACTTAATTGCGTAAGTAAAAGAAGCCAAGTTTGTACTTTTATAAGAGAAATTGCAATACTTTGTGCTGACAATGGCATGTTAATTTATGAATTGGCATGTTGATTTTGGGCCCAACATGCCAGAGTGCATGTGGTCTGAAAAATTTAAAAAAAAACCCAGCTATAACTATAATATAATGACGGCATGATGCTCCCAAACGTGAAGTTAGACGAATAAAAAAGACAAATCTACTGCACCTGTTCTCTTCTTTCGTATCAAGAGTTGACTAAATAATTCACAAAACGTATCTTCTCTCCAAAGTTATGTGCAGTCGAAACAATTTATTTGTTTTGATTCATTTTGCCACTCTTCTTTCCCACACTTTCATCAGCTAGGCTAGCAGAGTTCCATGCTTTTCCAATTAATCAAAAGCTGACCATGTTGAGGCATCATATATGCTGATTTCGTCACACAAACACCTCAACAGGCCAAGTCTCACCACCCCCTATGTAAACTCTCCCTATCCCTATGCCAACTCACCCTACCTGACCACGAATGTAAAAATGTGAAGTATGTGGATTCTATTGACCATTTATGAATGAGACTTTGAGGAATGGTTAAGTGCTGGTAGTGACACAAAGTGGTCACAATACGGACACTTCACCTTCATTTATTAAGCAGTGACAGCGTTTTTACAAAACATATGCCAAGTCACCCCAGTCTTCCCGATGTGTTATGGTTTTGGTCGCTCTAGTAACGTGCAGTTATGTCGGCACATCCACTGTGTAAAGCCACCTCAGTTTGCTCAATTAGAGTGGGGTGATAGTGGACAGGCATTTTGCTATATTCACATGAATCATTATTTCTACAATTGCAATAGACTCAAAACATAATTTAGGCAATTCTCATGCATGCTAAGCTGAGATTCCATATTTTATGATAATCACATGTTAAATAGCAGTACCATTTTTTGAAGTACATTTTAGAGGGGTCTCTATTGGAATTTGTAATTCAAAAAGTTTTTTATAAAGTCAACTATAAAGGGCAACTATGAGAACGTCGGAGGACGAAACGCGTCGGGCCCTTGTACATATGTTTTTAAAACAATGAAGGAAATTTGTCCGAAAGAAGGGAGCGACTGTTTTTTATTTAAACGCTACAAAAAGTTTTTGTATGAAATCTTATTAGAACATCAGACGCCATATAATCGTAGCTTGTGCACTATAATGTTGTATTCCACAATGATTGAATCGTTCAAACTTTTGAGAGTAACAATGTGGTGTAATGCACATATTTTGATTTTGTCCGAAGTCATCACGCTGTCCAAAGTT
>CAJQUW010001475.1:0-47588 GCA_907163375.1 Prostheceraeus crozeri | reverse complement strand
CTTTTTGGGTTAGTGTATATATATATATATATATATATATATATATATATATATATCGCAAAGTGTGCCCAGGCTTCATTTAAAAGAAAGAACAAATGCTTTGAACCGGACATGTTTCAATCTTCTTTCAAGATCATCTTCAGCGGAAAGTTACAATTACAGACAAATCTTTCTTAAATACGTAGTCACATTGAAAACTGTTCATTCTGGAAGGCACGTAATAGCATAGAAATCTTAAATCAGACAGATAAAATAAAATAAAATAAAAACACGAAGTTACAAACTACTCAAATAATTTAGAAGATAGTGTGTATAATTCGTAAAATAAGTTACAGATTTAAAGAAAGAGTGTATGATCCGTTCCTTTCATTAGCGAGATTTTCATTACTTTTTATGAATATCGCCTCCAGGATAAATGGTTGCTTGTATTTACCAATAATGGAAAAATTTTCTTTTTTAGGACGATGAGGGTGAGTAGAGATTTCAGTAGGTGAAGGATAACCCTTCATGTGTTCCTTCATCCGAGTGTCGAGGTGGCGTTTCGTGGCGCCGACGTACCGCATTTCGCAACGGTCACAAGCGTATTGATATACGATAGATGATTTTAGATCACTCGGAATTTTATCTTTATTCGGAAATTGATTTAACAGTTTACAGACTTTGTAAACTGGTCTAACTTCTAAATTCGGAGGAAGCACCTCATTCAGAGAGCGAATTTTGTTTTTCAAATCATTTTGAGCTTGGCTAATGAAAGGAACAGACCACACCATCAGCCGTATCAAAGAAAAGGTTGAAAGGAATATTGAGTGCAGGGCTTCAACTGTAAATGATTCTCAAGCTGAGAATGAGCGGGCGCAAGTGAGAAGAGTAGTGTGGTCTGTTCCTCTCATTAGCCAAGCTCAAAATGATTTGAAAAACAAAATTCGCTCTCTGAATGAGGTGCTTCCTCCGAATTTAGAAGTTAGACCAGTTTACAAAGTCTGTAAACTGTTAAATCAATTTCCGAATAAAGATAAAATTCCGAGTGATCTAAAATCATCTATCGTATATCAATACGCTTGTGACCGTTGCGAAATGCGGTACGTCGGCGCCACGAAACGCCACCTCGACACTCGGATGAAGGAACACATGAAGGGTTATCCTTCACCTACTGAAATCTCTACTCACCCTCATCGTCCTAAAAAAGAAAATTTTTCCATTATTGGAAAATGCAAGCAACCATTTATCCTGGAGTCGATATTCATAAAAAGTAATGAAAATCTCGCTAATGAAAGGAACGGATCATACACTCTTTCTTTAAATCTGTAACTTATTTTACGAATTGTACACACTATCTTCTAAATTATTTGAGTAGTTTGTAACTTCGTGTTTATATTTTATTTTATTTTATCTGTCTGACTTAAGCTATTACTCAATGCTATTACGTGCCTTCCAGAATGAACAGTTTTCAATGTGACTACGTATTTAAGAAAGATTTGTCTGTAATTGTAACTTTCCGCTGAAGATGATCTTGAAAGAAGATTGAAACATGTCCGGTTCAAAGCATTTGTTCTTTCTTTTAAATGAAGCCTGGGCACACTTTGCGATATATATATATATATATATATATATATATATATATATATATATATATATATATATATATATATATATATCGGTAGAAAGAAGACTTTTTCTAAATTGATAAGAATTTGATTATTAAGCTTCGGCTATAGGCTTAAATAAAAAATAAAATAACAAATAATAGCTAACAACGTCATTACAAGTAGGTGTTAGATTCGCCATGATTGGTGAACAATTAACTTAACAGTTGATATAGTGCAGTAAATTTGATGAAGTGACCTAAGTTTGTAATTTTTTTGTGTGTTGTGGAACTTCACGTTGTCTATGTATAGGCTTACATTAATAATCATTGACATAAATCATCATGTCACAGTGTCCATCATTGAGCAAATGAATAGATTTCGCACCATCAGTGTCTGATTCCTGTTTGTCCTACTTTACCTGATGTAAAAAAGCATCATCCGAACTACGGAAGCAAAGTAATCAATGCCCGTTTGAAATTTTTGAATAGGTTCGGACTACTCACAGAGATTATATAAGGTCATCAACTTGTACCTTCTGATGTGAATGAATCATGTGTAACTTGTTCAACAGATATCCACTTCTAAGAAGTAGGTGCTCAATTCTAACGATCATTGCTAAAAAAAGTGTGCAGAATATTTGACAGTGATCATGATGTCATACAAAAATTTAACCGTTCAGCAAAATACATGTAATTGCTATTTCGACGAATTGTCTCGTCTAAATAACCTCACTGCGTAGTTTCGGCTGTTGCTACACACTATCACTGGGGAATAACTAATTCTCAGTTATCCGGTTGTTTACACGCAACGTTGCGTGCGAATAATGCGTCATTTAGTGTCTGATCAGTCTCCGATGTCAGTTCCGCTCTATCTCCTTTTAATACTGTTTGTGACTGGATTGACGATAACTTCATGACACTCAGTAGTAATAAAAGCCAGCAAATGTTCATTTCAGTACGTAAAGCAGACAATTTTGACCAATACGCATTGCCCAGCATTTCTGTCGTGAGCAGTGTTAAACTGCTGGGAGTTAACTTTGACAGTCATTTGAAATTGTCAATTCATTGCGAAAACATCACCAAGCGAGCTTCATCCCGTTTATGGGCACTTCGGCAGTTGAAACCCTTCCTTCCGAAGCAAGTAATTGTTGAGATTTACAACTCAACAATTCGAAGCATATTGGAATACGGTTGTCTTCTATTTACGTCCCTATTTAAGAAAGAATGCGATCTCTCAGAGTCAGTGCAAAGTTGGGCCCATCGAATTGTGTGTGGCACATCAAGTTGTCCATGTGGATACTTCTTGCCTCTTGAGTATCGACTTGCGACGAAAGTTCTTCATTTTTAGTATGTGCAAGCTAGCGAACAGCGGATTCACTTTGTAACTTATTACTTTGTTTTTGTTCATATGATTTGTGTTTATATTCTCACGTGAAAAAAAAGTCTCACGATTTTTAGTATTGAGACTGTATTACTTCAATAAACGCTATTTATTATTATTATCATCAAACACTTTCCTCCAAATATTCGGAACAGAGGAGACACATACAACAAACGGCACTCAATACCTATAGCGTGAGGACATTCCACAGATTTCAATATTGCAATCTGTCGCTCAAAACTCCTAATGCATACACATAAGAACGACAGAGATGGATTCATTTTCGTAACTGCAGGTGTGTCTAAAGCGGACATACATTGTAACTTCATTTTCCATTGTACTTTATGGTAGCAAGTGATAGAGATAGATATGGCGATATTCATCTCCTTTTAGCTTGCGTCATTAGCCAAGCACGCGTAACCGGTAGTGTCGCATCAGGTAGGGAACGTGCAAAACTCAAAATGTGAGGTCGAGGCATCTATCAAGTGAAAAGTGCATGCTCTGACTCTCATAAATTCCTCAAAATGGAAATATTATCAACACCCACAGAGTGGGGTGTCGACTCAAAAAAGTATCTGTACACAGTGAAAATTTTCATGTCAATAGATTCAGCTTTTTTGCGGAGATAACGTTCCCGTGGTCCAAAAAATTATTTGAGCATTTTTGAAAAATGTCAAAATTTGCTACCGAGATGACTCTCCTATATAAGTAGTATGAAACAAGTTGGATATCAAAAGGAATGAATATTTGATAATAGGCATCCTCAAAGCAGAAATCAAGCTGATTATCAAGGGAATTTCATGAATTGTATTATAATGAAAGTCCTCATGAAAACGTCGCGATATTATTCGTGCTTTCTTGGCTGAATTTCAAGTTATTAATTCAATTTTCACCGGCATGATTTTATGCAGTGGCGGCTCGTGCAGTTCAGCTGATGTGGGCCCAGTCCAAACTTCATTATTTAAGCTCATAAGCTAATGTGGTCTCAGTTGCAGCTAACTGTACATACTACAATTACTATTAGTTATACATGTGAGCCTAGACTTGTATGAAACTGTTTAATTATGACATGGCAAAATTGAATTGTTCCATTTGCTAACTGCGATGCCTTAATAATAAAGAATTATTTTTCTAACAAGGACTCTCAATCAAGCAAAAATAGAAAATATGTTTGAATTCGCAACAGGTTATTGAAATATAAAAATCATTATAAAGTTTTTTCATTCAATTTAATTTCAAATTATTCACAATTTTTTAAAGCTAAATCGGCTTTCAAGGCAAAGATATGTCAACACTATTGAGCAACGTTTTCATTTGAAATTCGGAGGGTTGACAGACAAAGTTTTGTGAAACGTTAACATGATTCCTGAATATTCGTAACCTTGGTGAGTCAATACTTCTTAATACGACTTTTTCTTTATATGAAATGCTGAAATAAAGTCTTTCTTGTGAAAAATAATCTGATTGAATTTCAATCGAATCTACACGAGAGATGCATGTGCAGTGTTACAACTAATAAGAATCCGCGAAACTGTACCAGAGGGACATCGTGAGAGCGCCCCATCTCAGCACAATTTACGCGTGTGATGCAGCCAGAAATACTTGATGTATACAAATGTATGATCAGCAAAACCTGTATGAAGCGAGGCGAGACATAGGGACGGTGACGTCTGCGTCATTTGAAACGTGCTTTGATTGATGTTTGGGCATTCTTGGTTATTGGACAGGTTGAGCCATTGACCGTTCAGTTAGCGCTCATTTAACTTGATGATGATTTATGTTAAGTTTGGTATATTATCTAATGGAGGGCTGCGCCCTAGGCGCCTATATGGACGGGCCGCCGCTGATTTTATGATTCACTAAATTTATGTTTCATTTCTTGAATCTGAATAGTGATGTGGACCCATTTACATGTTTCAAGGTTAATTGAGATCATTATCTTTGATGTTGTTACTTTGCTCTACCAGTGGCATGATCACGCTTGAGAAGATTCTCTTGAGGTTCAGCATGAAAGCAATAGCATGCCATCGAGTTGCTAATTTAACAAACATTACCTCTCCAAGGCTGTCATGACACAGAGGATCTGTAAAATAATATCACTTCCTTCTGCATTTTACTATATTATGATCACTCAATTCCGTTGTAATTTTTTCAAACTGCATAAATGTGCATGTCTCACATTTGGAAACAATTCCGTCTGTATTCCTCTCGAGTTCATTTAAGAAAATCGAAAGTGTATACACATTGGGGATTTAATAAATGCGGAGTTACCACTCTACCTAACATACTTACTCTATGTTCACACCGTTCGACCCTTCACGATCTAAGTTTACTGACCTTGTACGTCTACTGTGGTGTCAATGCCCTGGTCCGTCATACCTGGTCCGTCTGGCACTGGCCTGGTGCGCCTATTTATGGGTGGTAATTGCTAAACGTTGACATAAATTTTTAACCGTGCATTCGTTTCACCAGTCTTGGTGGCGACTCGAGAACCCAGCTTTTTTAAAAAGCGAAACTAAATTCCCAATAGTTACTACAAGTCTCGACGGAACCAGGTAGCAAAAAGAAACATGTCATCATTTTTCAATAACAATTAAGAAGCTCTGATCATCATCCTCTTCATTCAATTTCTCAAGACGTGTTTGAAGGTAGATGTAGAGTGCCTGCACCATTCTCTTACACCGACAGGCGTCGAAATTGTTTCACTGTTTATTCAACGATTATTTGCAACGATTACATGCACTTCGTTCTCATGTCCCTTAACTGCCTTACTCAAGGAACTGATTACTACATCCCCTCTCTGTCCAGAACACATTTTCTCGAGCAAAAAGGAGGCAAGGTTTCTTGTGTTTCTCACGGCCGGTCAGCCGCTCACATGTTTGAATTTTTGATGCATTAAGATGTCTTGTGTATTTCTCATTTCTTTCTCTGTGAGTACTTTCAATTTTTATTTCAGGTGTTGGCCTACCTTTTGCTTGATGACTGTCATCTTTTCAGTATATTCCCTTCGGACGAAAGGCGTGGTTATGATCTCACCTGCAGTACTAAACATAGTGTCACATCAATTACGTAAAAACAAATCATGGATTTCTACCGAATCTGGGTGTTCGAGTCAGATGCACTAGGCCTAGTCTGCATTCATTGGCGAACGCTCATCATCTGATCGCAGTCATGTCTGAACGTCAGGCATCTGCTACTGTTGACGTAGTGGCCTCTCTGACATAAAGCGAATCCAGGAACAATTGTTGCGCTTCCCTTACTATATTTAGATACCGCGCCTCAATCAAGAATTGCGTAGAATTTCATTGCAAAAATTGGAGAAGGAAAAACATCATGTCTATCGCAAAAACCACAGAGTATGGATGCATAGGTAGGGTGTCGACTCAAAAAAGTATCTGTATACGGTGAAAATCTTTACATAAGGATATTCAGTTTTTTGAGGAGATTACGTTCCTGTGGTTCAAAAAATTATTTGAGAAGTATTAAAAAGGTCAAAATTTTGCAAATTTGTATACTACCGACATGACGCCCCATATAAGTAGCATGAAACAAGTTAGATATCAAAAGGAATGAATGTTTGCAAATAAGCATCCCAACTAAGCGGAAATAAAGCTAATTTGCAGGGGAATTTCATGAGGCGCATTATAATGGAAGTCTTCATGAAAAAGTCGAGATCTGATTTTGCTTTCTTAGCTGAAATTTCAAGTTTTTAATTCAAATTTCACCGGCATGATTTTATGATTCGATCACTAAATTTATGTTTCATTTCTTAAATCTGAATAGTGATGTGGACCCATTTACATGTTTCAAGGTTAATTGAAATTATTGTCTTTGATTATGTGATTTGGATCTGCAAGTGGCATGCAGGTTGCCTGTGATGTGATCACGCTTAGGAAAATACTCTTGACGTTGAGCATGAAAGTAATAGGAACTTATCGAACTGCTAATTTAACAAACACACCTCTCCAAGACTGTCATGACACCGAGAATCTGTGAAATACTATCACTCCAGTTGCATTACTATCATGATCAGTCAATTCCGTGGTAACTTCCTCAAATCTCCAAAACTTTGCATATCTCACAATTGGTAGCAATAGGGGAGAGCGGGGCTAGTTGGAACGTGGGGTTAGTTGAAACATTCCATTTATTTAACTATATGAAATAAAACTTTAATGTTCAGAAGTAATATTTGAATGATCATTTCAATTTACACATTTTCGCTTCAATTTCGTTCGTTCATTGTCAATTGTTTGATAAGGAGACAAGTAAGTTTATTTTCCGATGTTTCGAGTAAATATTCTTTCTGCCAAAAACTTGTTTTTATCGGGCGTAATAGAAACATTATCGAAATCACTAATCACTCAAAAAGTAGCATTTAGAACACTGGCATCACACAAGAAGCAGCTTTTACTATGACTTAGATGTTAGCAAGTTGTACTTACAAACCCATATAGATCACACTTGGGGTTAGTTGAAACATTGATGAAGGGGCTAGTTGAAACATTGTTCCAACAAACACCATGTCATGTTTCAATGAGCCCCGTGTAGATTTATATTACTTTATGGTTTGTTTTTTTGTTGCATCTTTGACTGCTGTGAATGACCTTGATTTTAGCGTTGAAATGTGATCATACCATCCGATGTAACCACGAATTTTATATTTAAGAGAATTTTATCCTGTACATATCTTTGTTCACCTGAGGATGGCTTTGTAAACCTGAAACATGTCGTGCGCTTGAACACGGATTGCTTTCAATTTTCAATACTATGGGCACTATTTCTTTATGGTTTGTTTTTGCAATGACACCGGTATATTTTCACACTGTATTTTATAAATCCCTAAAAACGGAAGTCTTAGAAGTAAATAAATATATTGATAGAGTTGTGCTACTGCGACATAATCATATTGCAGCAAAGAAAAAAGTTAGAAAAAATAAAATCAGTCCATGTCTAAAGATAGATTAAGATTAATTTCCGCTTTCTCGAACCTTACAGAAGTTCTCATCAGTAAGCAAAAGTATGTCCGAGTGGACTCGAACCGCACATCATTCAACGGTAAAATCATCAATTACTGTTACCTTAGCCTTACCTTTAAGTTTACTGCTCACATAAACTTCAGCCGCTTGACAAGGGCGTTTATGGCCCATTCAAATCATAGGCCTATTATAATAGCGCATGCAGTTCTTGGATGAGAGAGCACATAGGCAAAGCGATATACCATTTATGATGTACCTGAAACGGCTGGAAAGGCGTTCACACGGGCAATGACTCCCAGTAACATTCAGTCGGGGTTCCGCGCGACAGGAGTTTTTCCGATGGATATAGATGTATTCAATGACGATGATTTCATGCCGTCTTTTGCAACGGAAATATCAGATCTACGGAGGCGACAACTTGGCCTAATTCTCCACTTCAGGAATCGACAACTTCACGAATTGAAAATCAGAGAGTAGTGATGAGCCCAGAGGCAATCAGACCTCTAAATAAACCTGCTGTGGCATCAAAGAGGAAGGTGGACGAAAGCCAGGGTGAACCAAGATTCTTACAGATTCACTAACATCCACGCCCACAAAAGAGAAACCAAAAAAGGCAAAAGTTGTATTTGTGGATGATGAATGCAGCAATTTATCCGAAGAATCTGTGGATGTTTCATTATTAAAGACAATTGGACCAGGCGTGGGCAGCTTTGTGCTGGTGAAGTTCACTTCGAGAAAGTTTGCTGTGCATTCCATTGGTGATATTGTAGAACTTAAGTCACAGGAAATCATCTCGAAATTCATTCGTTCGAGTATATCATCGTGGACTGATAAGCCAACATTCTGTTGGCCGGAGAATCCAGAACTGAGTTGCCATTTTCGACGAGACATTGTGATGGTGTTACCACCACCCCAGCAGTGCTCAGGCACCTCTCGCTGTCAGAACAGATGGCTGTTTTCAGTCGATCTAACTGAATATGATCCGAAATGAGTACCGGTGACCGTCAAAATGTTAGTCCTTTCCATGATTTGTGATTGCGCGTGAATTCAATTGAATAGGGCCTACTAGCAAAACGTAATCGCAGAAAGGATATCTCTCGCTGTCTTTATGCTTGTTTATCAGTTTCTATGAGTTTTTCTTTTAAGATCGTATTTTTCTAAATTCAATTTCTGTAAATTTTGCGATGTAGGCCTTGGCCCAGGTATATGATAAGCCTACCTTCTGATGCATTTTGTGCATCTGTAATTATAGACACAGATTTGCGATGATATGAAATTTGTTTTCTATAAAAAGTTTGTTAAAGTCCAAACTTTATTTTTATTCAACTCATGAGAAAGACAAAGTTGTTGTCTGGGTTTTATCATAGGCCTACAAAGAGTTCAAATCTTGATATGTTCACGTGAAGACACATAATGGACATAGATATCAGTTTCCTATTATCTAATGCTTTACTGCAATACCATAAGCAATGAAACTGCATGTGCATTAATTCAAAATTAAAAACAAGTGATGCGTTTCAACAAACCCCATACGATGTTTCAACTAACCCCTGGATGGGGGTTAGTTGAAACATTAAAGTTTCCCTGTTTAATGAAGTAATAGAGCAATTTGTGCTAACTTTCAAGTACTGCAAATATGACTAACTGGATTTTCGTACCCTTAATGTCTACATTAACGACTACATTTTCAAGTTCAGCTAATGTCATCTTCATACATTTTTTTGAAAAAAATAAATATTTGTTCCAACAAGCCCCGCTCTCCCCTACCCATCTGCATTCACCTCGAGTTCATTTAATAAAATCGAAAGTGTATACACATTGGGGATTTAATAAATGCGGAGTTACCACTATACCTAATATACTTACTCTATTCGGGAAACCCAATATTAGCGCGGACGCGTGCGCTTACTTACTTACTCACACGCACACAACTCTATTTCGCTCTGTCTGAACATCAATGCTCCGTTTGAACACACCACCACCGTGTGTGTCTAATTGTTTGAAGAAAACAGCTGTGATTCGAACACGCTCTGCAAAAGTGTTCACTCTGAGGTTGAGCGCATGAGTTTGAGACGGAAAGCTGTGCACAGCTATCACGAGAAGCTATCGAATTTAAATGAAATCTAATGAATGATGACCAGTGACGTCGCGTGCTCCCATACCATAGACCTTTACTCGGCATTGGAATACTATTTCTATGCCAGATATTTTTTTATGTCACAACATAGATTTTCATAAAAATTGATTTTTTAATAACAATTTCCCGAACATTTTTTTGAGGTCAAGTGCACATGAGAAGTGATTGCTCATGTCTTTTAACCGCCTTACTCAAGGAACTGATTACTACATCCCCTCTCTGTCCAGAACACATTTTCTCGAGCAAAAAGGAGGCAAGGTTTCTTGTGTTTCTCACGGCCGGTCAGCCGCTCACATGTTTGAATTTTTGATGCATTAAGATGTCTTGTGTATTTATCATTTCTTTCTCTGTGAGTACTTTCAATTTTTATTTCAGGTGTTGGCCTACCTTTTGCTTGATGACTGTCATCTTTTCAGTATATTCCCTTCGGACGAAAGGCGTGGTTATGATTTCATCTGCACTACTAAACATAGTGTCACATCAATTACGTAAAAACAAATCATGGATTTCTACCGAATCTGGGTGTTCGAGTCAGATGCACTAGGCCTAGTCTGCATTCATTGGCGAACGCTCATCATCTGATCGCAGTCATGTCTGAACGTCAGGCATCTGCTACTGTTGACGTAGTGGCCTCTCTGACATAAAGCGAGCCAGGAACAATTGTTGCGCTTCTCTTACTATATTTAGATACCGCGCCTCAATCAAGAATTGCGTAGAATTTCATTGCAAAAATTGGAGAAGGAAAAGCATCATGTATATCGCAAAAGCCAATATTGGCGCGGACGCGTGCGCTTACTGCCTCACACGCACACAACTCTTCTTTCGCTCTGTCTGAACATCAATGCTCCGTCTGAATACACGACCAGCTTGTGTGTCTAATGGTTCGAAGAAAACAGCTGTGATTCGAGCACGTACTGCAAAACTGTTCAATGAGGTTGAGCGTTTGACTTCGAGACGGAAAGCTGTGCACAGCTGTCACGATAAGCTATGGAATTTAAATGAATGATAACACTTTTCACTTTTATAATTGTTGGAAAATTATTTTTTGAGGATGCGCCGAAGGCCTCGCAGGTACGGAGAAGACATCAATGTTTCCATTTCTGAATCATTACATAGGTCAATAATTATGACTGACGGCAACAACATCCAATTTACGATTTTTTCCTAAATTTCAGGATGATACTGTTATCGTTACAAATTACATCAAAGTCAAGATATCCCCTTCACATCGCTCTCAAACTGGCATTCTACATAACTCAAACCAGAATCTTCTTTCGATGCAAAATCAATTTTCTCTAAGATAAACGACTTTTTCACTCATTATATGCAACATTTTATCAGCCGCCAGTTGCTTGCTCATCACACAATTTTGATAAGCTGAACTTCATTCGTCACATCCATGTATCATCTATGATGCTCTTTTGATACAATGAGTTAAATGCAACTTCCTTCATAAATCACAAATATGTTTATCCAATAAAATATTGATGCTAAATAAAAATGAAAAATGTGTTTAGAGAAAAACCGTCACAAAATTGGAACCAAAACTGATCTAGCCTTCATCGATTATCACAGAAGCAAAATTCAGCACAACATCTCATTTTTAGACAGCGCAAGCACATGAAATGTATTTTCAAAATTTCTCCAGTAGCTTCTCCTAACTGTCTCAGCTGCTTGGCTGTGAGTTAAGCAACTTGCTTACGTTTTGTCTTCACTTGTTATAAATGCTATTTGTTATTTCTTTTTGTATTCACAATCCTAAACACCTACTCATACTCATCAACATCTTCGATGAATTTCTTTATACCGCTGAAAGTGATCTCTAATGTTTATATTTTAGAAGTTGGATTTTGAGTCATGATTAATTCTTGTCAGAGATATTGCTACGGCCATTTCCTTCACAGTGTTTGCAAAACATTTCAATTTGATTATTCAAGCCATGTTTGTTTATTAACCGAATATCATCCGCATATAGAAGAGTTGAAATTTCCAAATCAAATATCAAAGGCGTAGCGTGCTTCAAAACGTCTCCGGGGTTAGAATCAGTCTTGGCATCGGTATACCTTATAGCATACAGCATATAGTAAAGTACCCGGCTCTAATCTAGAATTCACTTTGATCTTTTCAAATAATGATGAAAGAATGAAGAAGTGAAGGTATACACGTGTTAACTATTAGCTACGCGTTTGTCAGACTCAAACTCCGGCCAGAGTCGCCGTAAATAGCGAGCCAGTGTCTGTGTAAGCGCCCGGGTTGAATCACAGAGATGGATTGCTTCTTTGTGGGTTGATTGCAGTGGCCGCGACGAGATGAAAGGCGTCGCCGAGCTGTTCTGGCGCGCGCGAACAGCACATTGATAGATTGGCTGATTTGCCGATGACATCATCGAGCCATTGCTGATTATGTGTGGCTCGTGTTAGATTTTGGCCAATCGGTGCAATTTCGGCGACACTCCGGCGACTGCCGCTGAGAGAGAAAGAAAAAGAGGGAAAACCATCTACACTTACACATGCATCCGTTGGAGAGATGAAATAAAGACTTAAAGATAGGCATAAGATGTAGCGTTTGGTCACTGGCGCACATGTACTTGATTAAAATGCGCATACACATATGTTGGGGGATATATCTAAAAAATACAATGCCCCGAATGCCCCACTGGACGCTACGCCTCTGTCAAATATACTTACAGAATCAGTCTTGTTGCCGCTAACATCCACTATCCTACATCATTTATGTAGATAGTTTTCAGTTGATGGCAGCCGACGGGAGATTGTTCGATTTCGTTGCAGATGTTACACTAGTTTATCTCGTCTCCCCAAGAAAAGGTCTGCTGCTAAAAATGTTTACACTTCATTGCAAAAAGATATATAAACGTCCGAGCTTTCGCGAGGCGGCTCGTAGTGTCAATTGACTCCTGCCTTACTCCTTGATCGGAGTAAGGCAGGAGTGAGGGCACGTTTAACGTCTGGCAGTAGTAAGCCCATGGCAAAAGGAAGGCCAAATGAGCAGCGATGACTCATCCCCGTCCCCCTCCCCCTCCAAGGAGGTCGCCAAGGATGTGATGGAGGTGATCGGACAGAGAGGAGGAAACGGACCCCTCCCCCTCCCCTCCTGTGAGACTTTGTTTGTTAGATTGGTTTTTTCACCCTTAGGATGTGGCAGGTTTTGGACGTTTTGAGATGAGAAAGGCCATGTTTCGGGGTGAAGGAATGCTGGCATGGACAAACGGAGGCCAGATTCAGACTCTGCGTGAAATGTTGGGTTGGGAGGATTGTTGACTGTTGGTGTTGTAAGACTTAGGTGTTCCACCTTGTGGATGTGGCAGGTTTTGGACATTTTGTGATGCGAAAGGCCATTCTTTGGGGTGGAGGAGTGCTCGGAGAGGAAAACCAATGGCAAATTCGGATTCTGCGTGAAAATTTTGGTCGGGAAGGTTGCTTCCAGCTCAATCGGAGAGAAAATTTTTTAACCCCTCCCCTTTTTTTTGTGAAACAATTTTTTGTGGGCCAAAAATGGCCATCTCAAATTTTTGTTGTGCAACACTCCCCATCTTCTGAGAATGAAAAGAGTTCAAATTAAAAAATCTTTTACCGATATCTTTTCGAGATAATGGCGTTTATTTGAAATTCAAATTCAAATTTTGAATTGCAGAAGATAAGATATGGCCAACTCTGATTTTTGTATTAAAATACTCTATGGAGGTGTCTAGGATCGCATGCTGCGTTTTGACAGCTTTTGTCGATAGCTTTCCGAGATTGGCCATTACATTTCAAATTCAAATTTCCAAATTAAAAATGCATGAAATGGCCAACTCTAAATTTTGCATTAACGTAATGTACAGAGCTGTATGAGATCGCCTGTTAAGTTTTGGCAAGTTTTGTCGATAGCCTTCCGAGATAGGCCATTATATTAAAATTCAGATTTTAGCAAATAGGACACAACGGCAGTCTGAAGCTGGAGATGTACATGTACCGAAGGCCTGCATTATATAAGTTTTTACCTTATGCGTAATCCCAAAATATATCAATCATCGAAATTGCGAAAAGTGAAAACGAATAGTAACAGATAAACAGATATTTTGATGAATTAATGAAAATCTCTGCTCAACATCATCAAATAATCGCGACATAGGTATATAGGCAAACAAAGAATGGATGAGGTTATAATTGTCGACTGTTGTAGGAGCGGACAGCTTGAATAAGTCTTTCACCGATACGCGGATGATGAATATTCCTCACCCTGTAATCACTCCAGATCTGAGAGAAGTCCTGATAGACAGATTCAAGGGCCTGCTCGCTGAAGAGCCCAGTCCATTCTGCTTTCGATCGCAAAATTCCCGAACATGGAAAAAATGGCATGGAGTTTTGGTGTGACATTCAGCTCCAATGCCAAATAACTTTCCTGAATGGCAGCTAGGTATCTTTCGTACTCGGAATTCAAGGACAATCCAAAGCAGGACAGCACAACAACATGAAACTTCGTGAATGCATCAACATATTTCAGACAGTGGAGAGGACAAATCCATTGAAGCATGTCAACATTTTCTAGTAATGTCATGCAGGAATTACCCGTAAATGATCCACCATAATATGCCTCCCTCTGAAGATGAAGGGCCTTGGGCCACCTATCATCCCCCTCTCATTCTTCCAACATTCCTTTATACATCGTGTTTACTGCGCCAAGCAGCAGATGCAGCTCCGGTGGTGGATAGATGTCAATAATTGACACGTCTGAATGAGAACTCGATGCAATTGGTGGATGGATCACGTTAAAGAAATGTTTTGCATGATTTCGTCTCTGATCTCCTTCATGTAAACCCCAGAAGGAGTCCTGAATTTCGCGAATAGTTCGCCATGGATGGCATTCTGACAGCAATTTTCTGTCAGCCCTACACCATGTACATGGGTACGTCGACCCATGGCTCATCAGTCTGAACATCATATTCCCGAGCTTGCGATCACAAGCGATTGTATATAGTGCCGACAAATTATGGATATTTGAATGAATCCAAAGTTTTTTGACATTTTAATGCGATTCCTGTACATCAGGTGCAATTGAAAGAATTATCAATTGCTTCACTCCTGCATCAGAATGCTTTTCAAGAGTCGACCTGGCGACTTTGACTTGGAAGTGCGATCGTCATCAGACAAATCCTTATCAATAACTGAGAGGCAAATTATTAAAAATCCGTGCCCGCCATCCAATCTTAAAGAACACATCATCATCATTCAGAGATCTCTGCGAAACAATGTGATGGATCAGCGCATCGGCATCTTTGCAAACAACGGTTGCCCTGGGTGTCTGCTCTGTTACACTCTATTTCTCAATCTTGACGAAGTCAATCTCTTTCACTTCAAACCACTCGTCTAAAAGATGTTGCTGATCGCATAGTTCGCCCTTTAAAGACGACTCAATCGCTTTTCTGGACCCATGAGCCTGTCTTATATGTTGGCCAAGCTTTAGAGTATCGCGTGAACTACGATTGAGATCTTTTTGAATGCCAAACATATCTGATGTTGACATCAGTGTTGTGCTACGACTTGAACTCTGCAACTCACTACCGACATGCAAGCCTACTTTCAAAGGGCGACCACCACCCGGTCTACTCAAACTGAGAACAGAGTCAGTATGAATCGGAGAGTCTAAGATGAAGCAAGCAAAGTTAATTTCATAGTTTTTGTCAGCAGCTATCTCCGACAAATTAGACAACATGGTCGACTTGCAACATTTGTGTGGCTTACCACGCTAAATGGAACTCAAACAAGAAGAGCACAACTTCAAGGCTACTGGAGTGTCTGCACTAGACGGGCGTCCTCGATGGAGTTTTGGCTTAGTACTGATGGTCTCTCTTGATTTCTTTCAAGCTATACAATCACACCTTTCTTGCATGGATGCATATCTTGTCAAGTAAATGGAAGGAATTTGAGAATAATCAAAGATTTCGACCTTTCTAGAAAAATCTCCTCTATCATACTCTTCTAAAGTCAATGGACAAGAAGTGCAAATTCTGGACAGCAATCTGCCACCCTCCAAATCAATCCCTGTCACACAGTACTTTTCAATTAGCATCATCATTCTGTGAGAAAGTTGACGTTGATCCTTGCTCTTTTTAAAACAAAGAATTCAAATGACTTTCTTGTTCTCATCATGTGTTTTTGCAGTATAAGGCATCTCAAGAGCAGCATATGTTATCAAGAAAATACGTATTGGCTTACCAGTTCCTGATACTTTAACAGATCAGACGTCATTAAATATCACAGCAACCGCGATCATAATCGTGATTGATAATCACGTCTTCATTCTTTCCGCAGCGCTTCGTTAACAATGGCAATTGGGCTGTGCAACAATGAGCCCAGTTCCTGATAGAACAACAGATCAGACATTGACTAATCAATTACATGTAAGTATCACAGCGACCACGATCACAACCATGAATGGTAATCACATCTTCATTCTTTCCACAGCGCTTCGTCAACAATAGCAATGGGACTGTGCAATATTGACAAGTAGAAGCATTTCGATATGTGTACAGCAACTTGACAACTTTCAACATCAACTGCAAAAACATTTTTGTGTGGGCATGTACATGTACAGTTGCTCTGTCTTCGTTTGACAGCCTCCTTCCTGAGTAGCCTAGTGCCGATAATCGGGGTGCTTGACATACTAGTGGGTGTTGTCAATTTGCTAAATATCATCAATAATTGCTGCATGTGCAGGCATATAACCTACTAAAGTAAGTAGGTAGGTGCAGGATCCCTGATTCAGACTTCTGTTATGTTTAAATGATATACATTTAGATTCTATTTTTAGCTTAACAACTTTAAAATTGGAGAAGCATCGATAAGTTATTGCATCTAGCGCAAAACGTAGCCTAATTTAAATGTTTCTTATTTCACACAGTTTCAGAAGATATAGCCTACGTATTAGGCCCAATGCTAAAATATAAATGGGCCATATCAATAACAATTATAATTATCGAAATGGTAAGTTGACAGAAAACGATCGACAAAACTTGCTAAAACTCAAGTGTGCGACTTAAGAGACCTCCATAGAGCATCCTGACACAAAAATCAGAGTTGGCCATTTCGTGCATTTTGAAACTGGAAATTTGAATTTGAGTTTGAAATGTAATGGCCTATCTCGGAAAACTATCGACAAAAGCTGTCAAAACGCAGCATGCGATCCTAGACACCTCCATAGAGTATTTTAATACAAAAATCAGAGTTGGCCATATCTTATCTTCTGCAATTCAAAATTTGAATTTGAATTTCAAATAAACGCCATTATCTCGAAAAGATATCGGTAAAAGATTTTTTAATTTGAACTCTTTTCATTCTCAGACCATGGGGAGTGTCGCACAACAAAAATTTGAGATGGCCATTTTTGGCCCACAAAAAATTGTTTCAGACACACCGTGCCCCTCCTGGCAGGCAAGCCAGCAGGCAGACTTGGAAAACTAGAGGTTTTTTGGAAACAGAGGAGGGTTTTGGAAATAACGGGATGGTGGGAGACTGGGAAAGACTTGCTTCTCGACCGACTTCTCTCGACTATACAAGTGGCGTCTATACAATCTCCAGTCGAGGTACAGGTACGGTAGGTGAACTCCGGAACTCTGATGATAGCATTGGAAATCTCCAAAAACCGGGTTTCCGCAAGAAATCAAGGCAGATTTTTTGATTACCGCACTCACCTAAGTTGTCAGAGTGAGTGGAGAGTCAGAAGATGGCCTAGTCTGCAGGCCATCGTAGAAGGCCTAAACTTTAAAGGCAATCTTGCAAAATTTCTAATCTTTGCTAGTAGAAATCGGGTGCACTTCGCTCAACGTTTGTTCAAGAGGTCATGATTCAGGTCACGTCATAGACTACCCATAAATGTTTTATGAGTAGTGCTTAACTGCCGAAAAATTTAAATTCGTCATTTTTGGAAGTTTTCTGGGGTTTTCGACCCTGCTGAATTCAAAGAAGGTATTTATAAGTGCGCTCGAGCCTTGGCTTGAGCACTAAAGAAGATACAGATGTCTTTTCATTTGCCTTTCGTAAGTGCATGGTACTGAGAGTTTCGCTGAGATATTCCATTGACAGGGTGTTCCTTCGGGACAGCGGATGATGCCGTAGTGATAAGTGTGGCAAGGCAGTTTGTCATATTTTAGACCGAAACCTCTGGGATAACTGATGTTGGGCATTTGACACAGTTCTCAACGTAGCACTTTGAACGCCATTCAGTTGAGTCTTAGCTATCTTGTCATGGGTGGCTTATAAACATCTCCATTGCAAAACGCTCGTGGATCGCGACACTGCTTGATATCACTCTCCAAGTTAAAAACGGCTTGCTATCAAGCTGAGAATAAAAGGCAACGACTTGGGATGTTTCCTCTTGTAAACAACTCCACCGGTTTTTATGTCAAAATCGTAGCCCGGATACCAACACAGTCACATGACGCACGCTCTGTCCGCCCGAGGTTGGATTTGTGGGTCGAGGCCTTGGAGCTGGGATAAGATCTCCTCTGAGTAATGCCTGTAACGGATTCAAGAGCTTAACACCTAAATGGTTGCTGGCTTGTTATCAGGCCGATAAAATTTCCAGTCTTGGCCGTAGGAAAACGCCTCTTGATGTCAATATTTTGCCTTTGTGATAGCACTGAGCAACAGACGTAGCAGTCTTTGTGTTACAAGGCGTTGACGACGGAATACAAGGGAAAGCCTCGCTGTCAAGTCAAAAGCATGACCAAATTTAGAAAGACCGAATCATGGCTTTGTGTTGGAAGGGTATATAAACCACTGCATCTGTTTCGTATTCATTTCAGTCATGGAGCAAACGCCCAACAGCATCATAAGCTCACCTCAAAACCGCGCATAAAGCCAAGAAACCCATGAGAGGAGTTTGACCGAGCTGAGAGGGCTGAGATGTGCCTTCAATCGCTTAGAAGGATCGGTTCCTCGGAGCAGGTGCAAAGCTCCTATACGAGTGCTGTTCAGGTGGAGACTGATGCTCATCTGGTAGAGAGGTTAAAAATAGCTCTCAGTGGCATCGGTCAGTCCCGTCCAAATCAGATGGTTGTCCTTTTCATAAACATAAAATCATCTTTCATACATGCAGCACATTCTTTCATCACCCTTCGTCGGGAATGTCCCATGAGCCCTCTTAAGGGCTACCTTCTAATGCAGCCAAAGCGGTCCAAAGCCCGTATACGGAATGCAGAGGGGAAAGGTTTAAAATATGGTGAAATAGAATGAAACGGGAGGACACCCTTGCACCACATGCAACCACAAACACATTTCTATCTTCTGTGATGATGTGATCTCTTTTGATATAAAACAGTTAGAAAAAGTAGACAGATCTACAATAACTTTTCATATTCATGTTGAATAAGGGCTTTATTACACAAAGTTTTTTTCTAAATGAAAATCATTCTGATTGGCTGTTGAGGAAATCACTGTGATTAGCTGTTGAGTAAATCATTCTTGAAAACCCATATAAGACAGAAAATTGTAACACATTCATCTCATTCATATTTCTACTGCAATAGCAGCATCATCTCCTGCATCAGAAATATTGTGTGACTACGAGATCCTCGACGAGTGGGATTGGGAGGAAGAGAAGGAGAGGTGTGAGAAGAAAAGTGTCGTTATAGAGAAGATTACTTGGTCAAATGAAGAGAGGACGCCGAAGACTTTGCGCCTAAGAAAGGCTCCAGAGGTTCCCAAACGGCCAAGACTCTATAGAGTGTACGATGATTTGAAAGTGATCCCTCTTGACTTTTCTTCCCTATAAATTCCTAAAGTAAATCTACATATTATATGTCTTTGTTTTTGTGATCTATTGAATTAAAAATGAAATCAGATAGAAGGGGATGGATTTGTCAGCAGACATGGTTGTGAATTCTGCTTTTGTATAATCTTCAAGGAAGCTCACGCATTCACTTTCTTATGATGGAATTCATGATAATATAAGTTACATAACCCAGAAAGAAGTGAAAACAGTAAGATATAACAAATTAATCATTTATTACTCCTGCACATAAGAACTGCTTTGATGAAAACTTAGTAACAAGAGCTGCTTAGAATAACATGCTTTTTGAATGAAACATAAAGTTTGGACAAGCTTTGAGTGTAGAAGGCAAGTTAGACTTACATTCTTCAACTGATACACCTAATATCATTATCCGATGTAAATCAACTGCTTTGGGTTACATTGTAGGAATGAAATGCATTATAGAAAAATAACCATCATTTTCATATGTTAAATGACTTCTAGTAAAAATGTTAAGTGTCTAGATGATAGGGTATCATACTTTAGCAATGACTTCCAATCGACTATATGCTTACTCCATGATCATTTCGAAGCCATGCAGTTTGTATGAAGGAAAAGCAACACTGACATGATGCACATTTTTTCCAGAGTGGCAATGCGTTTTGCTACCAAGCGAAACATAATATTAACATAATCGAGCTCCTCTTCATTACGAGGTTGGCCATTTGGTGAGAAGAGCTCTTGCCCTCTCATTCACTATGTTATTCGCCGACACACTGACGAATGCACCTCGCAGAATTTCACAGTCACCACACTCTACCTCTGACTTCTCCGTCTCATCATCGGAGATGGTGATAGATTCATCATCGGAGATAAAGCCTGATGGCTTCCTCGTCCAACTGTAGCGGCTCGACCTCGCCATCGTAAATGATTTTCACTTGCCTCTTGCTTGGGGCATTTGGCATGAGTAAGGTAAAGGTATTCGGCGGTGTATTCATTTTAATGATATTATGAGGAAATGGTCACTGCACCACACTTATATAGATTCTCTCTCCCTGCTTCGCGCTCTCTCATTGGACGACAGCCATTTATCAATCACAATGCATCATTCTCATATAGCGAAGAGTGTCTTGCATTTCACTATTATAGCCATGTCCGATACAGAGGAAACATTCATACCACTTGCCAGCTCAACTCCTACGAAGAAGGAAGTTGAGAGAAAGTTTCAACGAAAAGAGGAAGAGGAAGAGAGACAAATTATTGAAAGCTGCAAGCAACTCACACTGCAAACGGTTGAGAGTGAGCCTTTCTTGAACGAGGCTGACTGTCAGGAGTGAGAAGCCTTGATGAGACCAGTGAATGCCCCAAACGGTCTTTATGAGACCACGGCCTCAATGGCCACCTAATCAAGAAAAAAAGACATTTACTGCGCCACACGCAACATAAAAATTTAATGATTTGATGCTGTCTGACGAAAATGAAGTGTTAAGGCAGTGCGCCTACCAATGAATTGAATGGGATTACTACTATCATCATACCAAATTTGCAATGGGATAATCGTGACACATTCACTGGAATGTAAACCCTGTTCAGGAACTCCCTGTGCATGGTCACACCAAAGTCGCCACTGTCAATAGGAATATATCTTAAAAGGGGAACCATTTGACCACCAACTTGTGTTGAATGGATAAAGCTAGTGTAAATGTAGAAGTGATTGATATTCATGTCGAGTAAGGATGCTGAGCCACAGTACTTCTGGTCGTAGAATATGTCATGTTTGAATCCTAAAATCTTTGTCAGCTCTTTGAAATGTGAATGACCGCTTTACCATGTACACTGATACAGAATGTATTCGCTTTAGGATCATAGTCAAAATGATAAGAGTGTAGATTTGATACACCTTTGTTCACGTATGTACAAACATCATAGCCATTGCTATAATGATTTGGAGGTGTCGGTAACCGATCATCCGGCTTCCATGCAAGACTGGGGCGTAAAACAGGGTCTGTGCGTTTGAAATAAAGGACTATTCGACAATCGGATTGCTGTTCAGATGTCACTTTCACGTTTCTCCATTCGTAGTATGACCATAAGACGTCTGTATTCAAAGAGAGCAAATCGCGAAATTTAGAATTGATGCGAACAAATCCAATGTGTGAATGTTCATAATCATTTCGGAAATCAATCCTTGCTTTATTGTGTTCTCGAGAGATGGACATAGATAATCCCTTTGTTTCATTTACCTGTTTGATTAAGTCATCATCAGCACCAGCTTTAAAAAGTACAAAGCGCTCATGCATGCGATCAAGGGGAAGTAGGGTAATCTGAAATTTTCTCCTGTGCCAATGTGGATATTTCCTAATCTGCTTTGATACATTCATGGACACTTGAGCTCTCAACAGGAAGGCACCACTTCCTTTTACTTTTGAAAATTTTGTGATAGGTATAGAGAAACGTGATTTAAGATTCAATACCATTTGCAGAGCCCCAGTCACATAAAATCCGTAGGAAATAGTAGTCGGTCTCATGTAGAGTGTAACTTAATGTATATTTGGATCCATCTGCCAGAACCAAGGATCCTTTGCCAAATCATTCATAACATTCAATAGGGGTTGAATTTGCATATAATAGTATGATTGCTCTAAACATGACGGAATGATGGGTTTGTAGGTTGCTTCCATTTCAGTGGTGAAGCATTTTTAGGAATGGGTATGTCTGTATCTGCAGTGATTATTAAAGTAGGACCCTTTACAATCTCATCAACAGCACGCTTTCCCTGACGGGTGTGTACTACAGGAATAGAATTCCACTCTGCTGCATGTTGATTCAGGTTGTAGGTATGTGCTTTATCATTTCGTTCTAGCTTTGAGAAGTACAAGTCTTGATTCGCTGCAGTGCCTAGTGTAATCTCTTCATTTGCAATGGTTCTCATACTATTCACATAGCTCAAATCTTGCAGGGCTACTTCCCAATCGCCATTTAAGTCAATGGCTGTGTCAAATCAGTCTCAAACATGTCGCTCAGGTTGAGCATTACTGAGAAACACTGCTGTAAACTCCATGATAAAGTGTCAAAACAAAACGTCGTTTGCTTAGGCGTTATGTCGCATGGCATAACGAACTGCTGCTTTCAATCTGTTCACAGTAGGCACTTTTTTTCGTCCTAGGAATTGGGTTAAGATTGATTGCCCTTTCACATAATGTACTCCCCTAAGTATGCTCGTACCGCCTTCTTTCATATTACGATGGTTAATGCAACCAAATATCACTTGATATCTTGGTCTTCTAAGATTAAAATCTGTAAGGGTATGAAATATTTCACGTTTTTTTATTAGCTCACACGACAGCTATTTTTCAATTCCATTGCAATGCGACGTACAGGATTTATCAAGTCGATGCCACCTACAGGCGATTGTCTAAAGCTATAATCTGTCAACACCATTTCCCACGCATGACCCATCCGCTGTCGTAAAATCTGAAGCTTGTAAGCATGATTTACATCTTCAATAGGTTTTGTTGTATGAATAGGTGATTTGATGAGTCGAACTGCGTCATCTCATCCTCGTCCCGCTAATGTGATTATTGCAAATACTAATATGATGATGGATCTTAACATGACTTCATCAGTTTTCTTATGAACGGTTTGCTCAAACGAGAAGACTAAGCAAACGTTTTACTATGACTAAAACTAACCATGTTTCCAAGTTCTCTACTCAGTGTCACGCTACATGGAAGGCTCGACGCATTACCTTTTACGATACTCATCGACAAGTTAAAATAAGTTTGTAACCTTTTCAAATGGACAACCTACACGATGCTTTACATACAATGCATCATTCAATTTACTGCATCCCTCTAGGTGGACGCCTATTCATTATTCGGCGAGATTTCACCGCTCTTCATGATCAATATGGTGTTATACATTCTACAACCTCAAGTTGGAACAAGTATAGAGAACGTATACATCCTCGCATAATGACTTACCTTCGACAAAACAACACTCATAAGCAGGAGTGTGACAGGTGAACAATGTCATCTTATCTCTACCTATTCATGTTTGATGACTAGATGCATCATATTCAATCACATCATCTACTTCTCCATTGAAGTGCAATAAAGAAAACAAATTTTAGCCGTACATACTTTATGTATTTGTTGAAGGCTTTTATAAAAGTTACGAATGCGCTTTTCATTGACAAGGTTATAATGTGAAAAATGTTTGCAAATGTCATGTAAAGAGTCATAATGTAGTCGTTGTATTACAAAGTGGAGGGCATATGCTCCACATGTTGAAGACAATGGATGTTGACAGGATAAAGAACTGCATATCCATTTTCGTGAATGACGGCTCTTGAAACGTGTAGCATAATCACAATTGGTAAGGCCAATGAATCAAAGATTTCACCACAATGGTCCTTGTCAATAAAAAAATGTCATCACCATGTTCTTGAACGACTATCTCTCTAGCTTTGCATCAGATAACCAACTCATTAACTTGTATAAGAAGCGGAAGCGTCACGTAGCCTGTTAATTCGAATGGTGGAATCAAACACAGCATAGATAAGTACATTGACTGTTTTCGTCAAATCTTTTTCAAGAAAGAATTCTAGTTTAAGACCCTTCATGGCAGTTCCCGGACGATAAGAAGCACCTGCTTCATTGTTTGGTGTCAAAGCAAATGCATAAAGCGTACAACCTTTGGCAAATTCCTCATAGGTCAGACCATTGGTGTTATCAGTATTCCAGTATTTAAATGTCTCCATGGTATTTTGATATGAGCGGGAACAATATCCATTAGTGAAGTCTGGAGAAAAGGCGTACCAGGAATGCAATCAGTTTCACGATACAATCCAATTTGATTCAAGCCAAAGTGTTCAAAGTTAAGGGAATTCTTCGGTATATTACCACTGCATGCATCACTTGCAATCAATCCCACAATGATCATTTTTGGTGATTGTATAGGAAACAAACTATCTTTAACAAAGCTCTTTTGCGCACGAGGAATGGTGAAACTATGGATCTCAGTATGATTTGCATCATAAAGAGCATCATACTTCTTCAAACCTATCTCATGTCTATTAATCACCGAAGGATTCATTGTCATTCGTTGCACATAGAGTGTAACACTTTCAAAAACAATCTTAAATTCAGTCTTTGTTTCATAAGTATTCAATACAAATTTAGGATCGTTCGGCAAGAGATGAACTCGCATGTCTACTTTTGACATCAAGAAACGTGATTGACGGAAAAAGTCTAAGTATAGGGGACCATATGATTCACACACCCTACTTTTTGAAGTCCCCTTGTGGCTGGAACTGCATGACTGTTGAAAAATAACCGAGATAGGGATAACTGTGCTGACCACCTTCAACTCAAGCTTCACCGATGGTCAATGATGCATCCTTGAAGAGTGTTGCTATTGCCAAGTTATTCACGGCTACTTTGTCCTTGTCGTCAAGGTTTGTACCGTCCTTATTTACTATCTTAAACTTAACATGTAGATTGATGTCATTTACATCGATGTTCTCAGCATCATTTCCTGGTATTGAAAACTCAATAAAACTACCGGAATCCATACTTGTCTGTGGACAACGAATGGATACAAAATTTCTAATGATATCCGTCTGTATAGGTGTTCTATCAAATAAGCAAAGGGATGAGGTTTTACATTCCATATTTAAAACAGTCCACGCCGTCTGCATTTGGCAGGAGGTATACGAGATGCTCTTGGCTTACGTTTACTTGAAGTAGATAGTGAATTGATTTGACTAATGACAGACCTAACACCAGCCTTACCGACATTTTTCAAACACTGTATTCCATGACGCTTTAACGATTCACGAATCGGCAATCTTTCAGAAAGTTCATCACTTGCTACATCTGCTGCTAATCCTACAGCTTCCTTTAAAGCCGATTTTCCCACATTTGATAGAGTGGGGAGCATCATACGTTCGACAGCACCCAAGAAACTGTCCCCTTTTTGACGTCGCGATCCAGCATAAGCGGGAAAGCCAGCTCCATGGCTAGCATAGGAGGGAGCAGAATAAAAATTATCAGTTTGACAGGCATTTATTTATATTTACACAACTCATTACTTTGCTTATGAACGTTGACTAACACGATATAGGTCAGAATGACGAATCCAACTGCTCATTGAATTTGGATAGCCAGATTATTTCACTAGGCTCCACTTTTCCCCTTGTCGCATTTGGTGTCGAAGTATCTTTTCAAGCATGTACAGTAGTCATCATCTTCTTTGGTGACGGGCGTTATCTCATGACGATGAAAGCTCCTTTCAATCTCTTCACCATGATAATCACGAAGCTTGTAGGTAGTAGACTTGAATTTCTTGTTAACTTCAGAGACAGTCAATATTTCTTTCGTCCAATTGGGAAGATAACCTTTAGTAAGCACGCTTTTCAGCTTGGAAATGCGAATTTTGTCACCTATCTGAATGTCATGATTACCTTGTGATGGTTGATTGCGCTTGGAGTTGATTTCACGGATTGTATCCACCATGTCTGGAGTTGTGTCAGCAGGTTTATGACCAATCATGCGATGAACAGAATGATTGTAAGCGTGTACAGTATCTTGTAATACATTCGTCCACTTTTGTGTTACTTTTGCAGTGAAATAGCGCCATAGACGAGTTTTCAGTGTACGATTAAAGGGTTCGACCACTGCAGCTTTGTATGCACTTTTCACTATAAACAGCTAAATGCTGTGTTCGCGAAGTAATGCACGCACATGTCTGTTTTCAAACTCTTTCCCTTGATCAGTCTGAGTTCGTGTCTGGGAATGCGTCCTACACTGAAAATATTTTGAAACGCATCAGCCACTTCTTCACCACGCTTTGTCTTGAGTGGTCGAACCCAAGCATATCGGGAAAATAAATCAATGACAGTTAGGAGAAAGCGATAGCCCTTATTCTTTTTAGCTAATAAAGAAATATCAGCCAAATGTGCTTGCCATTGTTCATCAATATCATGAACGATATAAGAACGGGTAGGATAGCGTTTTCGAGCTATGTGTGCAATACATATGCAGGCTGAACTTTTAACCATCTCTTCACTTGTTTCTGCGAATAACCACTTGCATGTGACAACTTTTTCACTGAAGCATATCCTGCGTAATCCTTTGGGTTATAGTAAATTGATTTTAGATGTTCATCCATCGTCTATTAAGAGGAGTTGTTTATTTGCTTCAAAGTATCAGTCTCGCTAGGGTTTGCGTTTGTGTTTGAGACCTGCTTTTGATACTTTTTTGAGCCGTCTTGTATGAATCACTTTTACAACATGCACTTAAGCAGTTCAATGACACATGAATGTTTGGCAACTCTGAACATGGGATGCAACATAGCTTCTTCATATTAGAAGTCTGTGACAAAATCAAATGATGGATAACGTGTTGAAGGTTTTGGTATACGCTTCGGCAACTTCTCGGGTGTCTTCAAAGTTTGCTTGATTCTCTTTTTAGGTCTCTCTACACTTTGTAACTTTCACTTCCTAGGTTTAGAATCATTTCCCATTTCCTCCAAGGTATCACGACTAAGAATTGCCTTTGGAACATTGAATTTCTTCATACTTTTTAAAAAGAACTCCCATCCTGTAGGTATAGAGTTACGACGGCGACCACAAACAGCATGATTAATTGAATCTTCCACGCTTGAGTCCCTAATGACTCCACCATCATCACCTACTACTTCACCTCGTTGAGTGATTTTCAAGTTTGGTTCGAGACTTCGATGTAACCTCAGTGCGCGATTGCGATAGGGTATGAATGAACCAAGCGAAAGATCATTACGAATTTATTCTTTCAATTGTTTCATTTCTTCTAAGGTAGAAGAACTCTGCTTTGTCATACGATCACATGGATTTTTACTTTTTACAGCTTCTTGTTCATATTGCTGAGAAAGTTGTGACATTTGATTTGTCCAAGGTTGCTAAACACTCTGTATTGTAGTCAGATGTATATATTCTTCTTAAGGAATAGCAATCATGCGTTGAAAACCACTCATAGGAATTTATATATGGTCATGGGTTTCTCAGAGAGATGACTGCGTAAGCGATAATCCTCAGAACGCTCTTGAGTAAAGTCCAAAAATAAATAATTAAAGGGTTTTACCGTAGCGGTCTCAAATACTTCAATTAAGGCTTTTCACTTGCGTGGAAGAACTTGTCGAAATAGGAATTCAACTTCACTTCTATTGCGAGGATTTTTTAAGATGATGTAGCAATGTGTGTTTAGACGTCGAGTCCGTGCTTCCTTCCACTTGGAAAAAGATTTCCCATCATAAAAATGATAAAGCATGGTTTGTGATGAGCAGCCTTCTTGTGAGCTCTTGTGACTTCTTACTCTCATTAAGTAAATCATCAAGAATGACAATATCGTAGGGTTGAATATCAGCAGGGCTTATAATCCCCGATTGAACCAAGTAACCCGTACCAGTCAGTTCACGATGCAAGTTATGTTGATAAATTCCATAGCACCAAACAAAACGATTCGGTATGCAGTCAAAAAGCTCATTACGACAATCACGTTATTTGACGCTCCAACAATTGTAGTGTTAAATGTGTCTTCTCACTATGAGAGGGTCCTACGATGCACTTAGTGCGATTACAGCGTAAACGGAAATCCATGTTGATTTTGATGAAAGGCCATGCCATTTAACTTAGTATCTATCCATTAATGGCTTTATTCGCGATAGCACCAGCTACTAATCCCAAAGCAGAACCAGCAGCTGCCATGATGATGGTGGGCGCTAAAAGAGGCAAGAAGCCGCCGTGCTGTGATAAAAGTTTGCGCTTTGTAGTAATTGATGTTTTTGGATTGCTCAAGGTGCGAAGAACTTTACCATGCCTGGCAATCGCATTGACCTTTTTGCTAGTTAATGTCATATAGCGCACTTTTCGTATTTCCGAACACATTTTACAAATGAAGGCATTGTTTGCCAGCTTCATTGCCTCACATCGATGAGATGGTATTAATTTTAATAAGCGACGAAGAGTGAGACAGAATTTTTTGTCTGCTTTTGATTGACACATTTGTCTGCGTGAACGGTGAGATGAACGACGTCTAGCCATTTTTCTACAAGTGGATGTTATAGTGTTCTTTGCCTAAACATGACAGCAGCGTCGAAGCATCACCAACGTAAACGCAATGAAATAGAGGAAGACATTGAGTACAGCACTAGTAAAAAGTAATACACTGAGAACAGCCATAGTACCAGTGGGATAGTCAGAAACAGATACACGTGTGGGTAGCTGTAATGCATCATTAAGTGAGATATTACAGTTCAATGGAAACAGTTCATCTGCATCGTTTGCTGATAAGTTATGAGCCAGACATGAACAAGTTTTTTGTACAATGATGCTTGTAAAATTTAATGCCTTTGCATCAATTCTGCTTAAGTGGAAAAGGCTTCCCATAAGCAACGTGTAGAATACATAACTCCAAGCAAGGCAATGAAAGAAGACCATGATGTAGCAGTGATGAAAATGTATTCGTAGACTGCTTTGGTTTACAATTACAGGATAGCATATAGTCAATATCTTCACAGTTTGCGTGAATGATGATAGCATTACTCAAACGAGGCATCATCTCTCTACAATCACTGGATGATAATAGTTTTTCCAACGCAAGAATCCACTGCCTGGTATTATCATGCTTTCTCTTTTCAATAAGATAGTGATACAGTGGTGACATGGGCATAGATGGCTGTTCTAAAATCGACAAGGATTGCATTAAAACTTTGTCATTTATATACATTGACTATTGAAATTTTTTCTTGATCACAGATGGGACACAATACAGTTTCCAAGGGTACATAACATGCAGAACACATAACAGAATGACAACATGGTAAGAAGAGAGGGAAGGGACCGTTCCCCTTTAAAACACTCAACGCAGTTCCGCTCACATAATAATTTAAACGTCTCTTTTTCCAATTTCCTTCTGAAGTCACTTTTATTAGTAGGGCTACTTGACAAATTAGTTGCAAATGTCACTTTTTTCTTTTTCACTCCAGATCGCTCCAATTTCATCCTCCTATTTTCACTATCATTGCAGCATGAAAAAATCCTCTATCCAACTACGATCCAAATGATGATTCATAGCATGCTCATCTAGATCCATTAGCCCTTTCCGTGCCGAATTCTATTTTGCCAATCTGCTAATCTGTGCGTATTTATTTTTCTACTCTTCCATTACTTTAAAAGCAGAAAACGAGTGTCTAAATATAACAACGATAAATTTTCTATTACAAAACGGAACGAAATACAAAATGTCGTCATAATCAATAGGTATTCAGCGGAATTTCACACATGTATGGTAGTTAGTGAAGCATTGGCCAGGATGAAGGGCCCGCTTGTCGGTCGCTTTCCAGTCTTTCAATCTTGATCGCGGAGGAAGCTCTACGTTACTGATCTTTTCGTCGGCGTATCGATTCACTTCGTCAACAATATATTGAATGATTTCATCCGTGAAAATCAGATAGAAATAATCAATAGCTCTATCACAATTCTCAACATGCCTAGGTCCGCTCGGGTCCTCTGAGACATAACGTAAAAGCCTTGGACCTCTGTCCTGAAGTTTTACGTCTGTCCAATCGTCCGTTAAAGTACGATCACGAGAAGAAGCGGCAGATGCAGTTCTAACCGATGGCAAATGCATTGTCTGAGTCTTTACCAGATGAATAGAGTTGTCGATGTCAGAGTCGTCGATTTCGGATTCATCTCAATCTGATTCAGTCTGAGCTGCTAATATCAACTCCATTGCCACCTGTGAGGTTAAACGACGAGGCATGTCTATGAATAATAGCAATCACCTGTTGATGTCTCTTTAGGCTGCACTCAAAGCTCACGATCGATTCTTATTTTTCCGTCATTGTTTGGCAATGACCTTGAAGACTTTCAACGAAAATAACATCATACAGCATGTATCGATGTGCGTCATACACGTGCAGCACTCACAGTCATCTCCTTTGATCGATGCAAAAGCAAGCAGTGTCTCAGCGATTGGTTGTATAAGAAAAAAGAGCAAATAGACATTAAGAAAAATATTGAAAATTGCAGGGCGGATATATCCGCCTACGGCGCAATCTATCGAATTTCGCTGGGCGCCCACGGCATGGAAAGAGTTAGTCTTTTAGCTAAAGCGTCAGTTTTAATATTTTCGTTTGCATTTGAAACACTTTCTATAGCTTTGAACGAATAACCAAGGTCTCTTGCTACAAATCATGAAGTTGGGAAACGAATGCAACTTTTCATCTTCAAATAATTTTAAATGATGATGAGTGTCAAGAATGGACGCTCAGTTGAATATGCTTGATACGACTTGTACACCTTCACAAGTGTTGATGACTCAGTGGAATCTAAATTTGGTTTTATAACTCTTGTTCATTCATATGCTTTAGGAGTAGCACAAAATACTTAATCTTTCAATGACTAGCAAAACGTAAGAATACATCACGATTACTTCTTCTTGTCCCTACGTTACTTGATTACAGTCAAAGACTTTTCATGATAAGAAATTGAACGTCATCTTGACGAAGAGAGAAGTCTGTGGTGTGTTACATGTGGTGCAAGGGTGGCCTCCCATTTCATCCTATTTTCCACCTTTCCCCTCTGCATTTCATATCCGAAAATATGTGGCGGGCTTGGGACCGCTTTAGCTGCATTAGAAGGTAGCCCTTAAGAGGACTCATGGGGCGTTCTCCGTCCACCGACAACTCTACTGCAAGAACTCAGAAAAGAAAGAAAAGAAAAGACAGTGAATGAGACACGATTTAGAATAGATGACTTTAGAGGGACTTACTGGGCTTTTTCTTTGTGACTTTCCGCACGACAAAGTCATCTAATTCTCCATTCACTTTCATCGATACATGAAGGCATCTCACGCATTCGCCTTCGTAGCACGTTTGAGCCCTATTTGTGTCGTCGGTGAAGGTCGGGACATCACAGATATTATTTTCAAAGAGGGGAAGGTGGACCTTATACCCTCTCTTCCACTTCACTCCCCAACTGTCTGTTAATCACCTTCGTCTCTTCCACTTCCTTCACCACACCTCGCATCCGCTCTACTTCATTCTTCTCACGCATCAACTCCGGCTCTAAACGCTCAACTGCATTCACTCGCTTCAACATTCCACTCATTTCCTTCAACCACTCCTGCTCCTTCGCTCGCATCTCCTCCAACTCCTCTCTTAACACCTTCATGCCATCAACCTTCGCCTTCCCCTCTTCAGTCTTCTTGAAAACGTTTCTATTTACACTCTCCATACCCATCATACAATCCTTCAACCTCACAAACGCCTCTGTATCATCCACCTCTTTCCTAGGCGATGACACAGCCATCGGCTAACCTATCTCACCATCCGACTCTTCAGACCACTCACTCCCAAACAATGAGACCATCAACTTTCTAGTCTCATCACTCGCTCGCTCAATCACTCCTTCTACCTCTACTTCCTCTTCACTCACCACTGCCTCCTGTTCCTCCGATACAGCACCCTCTATACTTTTAACTGCCGTATCCAACTCCTCCTTCAACTGAATTATCTCACTCAACCACTCACGAAACGACTGCGTACCAATGTTTCCGGACGGGCAAGATTCATGCGCCTTCCGGAAACCCTCAACATTATCCTCATCACACAACAACTTATGATGAACGCAGACCACGGTGGTCCAGATTGACCTGATTAATGAAAAAATTAGAACCGACACAAATTCTATACCGTTCGAAAGCTTATTGATAGACAATTCTTTTAATTCTAGTTTTAAAAAAATCTGTCGACATCTTTATGAGTAGTATGAGGAAACGTATTTTCGCATTTAGTGAGTAATATGTCATGCACATATCAGTTTGAATGATATATTTATAGTAAAATTGTATCACATAAGTGTACAATAATTGATATTTGAATCTTATTAAAGCATAAAAGAATGATAATATTGTCAAATTGACCGGCATTTTTAATGAGTAGTGTGATAAGTATTCGCTTTTACTTTTTGCATTGAGAAATCAAATTGTTCTATACATTACCGATAATTTTGTCGGAAAACATAATAGATATACCGCCATCAATTCTTCCTCGATTTTTATCCACATTAGAACATTATTCAAAATGAGTTGCCATTTATCGAAAGAAATTGCAACATATGTCTATGCATGCATTCTTATTTCTTATTCGTCTATTCAACTTTCTTATTCGTTTTCTATTCTATTTTACACATTGATTATCATATGCGTTCTTCTTCACATATTTCCACATTACCTTTAACTTTAAGCTTTTGTGACATTGTTATATTTCTATGCTTGATTGATGTGTAATAAGACCATAGAGATCTAAATAACGGAGCGCAAGAACAGCAGTGACAGCAGTCTGCTTAGAACTTCATACGTACATAAACTCATTTCAAATTTAAATATCTTGAATCACTGTAACATAGCGATCGACTTGCATAGTTATAACTATATTTGCACATCTACGCTACAATATCTGCATCGAACTCTACGTCGCTATGCCAAATCACGCGAGATCTCATAATGAATGTAGGACCGCCATTTGCCTTTTATGTTTTTCGAAGACACAGGTAATGCGCAACATTTCATTTTCTGTGCGTGAGGTTATCAAGTTCGACGATTTCGACGATTTGAGATATCCGTCAGCACTCTGCAGTAATTGCTACACCATCGTATCTGAGTATAGGAATAACAATTTTACCCGCAAAATTCGTTTGTTTGACCATTCTAAACTGACCAGAATTCGTCTTACAAGAAGTGCAGACAAATGCATGTGTTTAGTTTGTGACACAGCTAGAGGATCGACTACTTCGAATTTCGCCGTATCTACCTCTGTCATACAGAAGAAGAAACCTGGTCCAGTCCCCTCCAATTCTCCAGTTCCATCGTCGATTACCTTGTGGGCGCACTGTTTCTCCGAGCTGGCTCGAGGTAAGCCACACAAGTGCACACAAACTCAGAAGCATGACAACTTGCTCACCTATGCAACAACCTCAGATAACAAACTCAGTTGTGGAGAAAGTTTAGCTTCATCAATAATCGCTCGAAAACTAAAGATTCAAGTGGAAGTGGTTACAACTCATGTGTTCTGTCTGCGAAAAGGGGAAGACCTTTATCTATAGAAATTTCTCCGAAAATATCGGCGAAAAAAGTATCAGCTGAGGACTTCCATCAAATCAAGATTGATTTAAATCTGTCGACTAATCAAACCAAGGCTCTTGGTAAGCATATCCGCTCATCCTTTGGTACTCGTAATGTGACGGAGCCATACATCAGAGAAAAGCTGCAACTGAAAGCGCATCGACTGGATGACCTCTTTAGTTGTGAGTTTCGGGATTTTGATTATTCCTCTAATGCCTCAAATGCCAAATCTTCAATGCCATTCAAGTCCAATCTTCCAGTCATCTCTGAAACATCGCGTTGCATTGCATAGACAGTTCAACGACAATGACTTTGAGTCCATCATTGGCATCGATTCCGGAGGAGGATTTCCCAAAGCTTGCTTGACTGTTCGCTCACCTTCGGCCTTACCAACGAGATGTGACGATGGTGCTGCTGATACTGTGGTGAGAAGCAAATTATCCGTCGGTGTGACATCCAAAAACTTGGAAGATACAAGTGTGAAGAAGTTGTTTATATTAGCAGTTGTCCCCACGGCCCAAGAAACCTACAGAAATATGCTCATACTTTGGGATCTTCTCAAATTTACTTAACTGCGCTTTCTTTCTCCGTATACGTTTTGCATGGACCTCAAATTAGCAAATATAACTCTTGGATTGATGTCGCATGCATCTTTACATCCATGTTCATGATGCAATTCGGAGAAAGACAAATTACATTGTGAGGGGATGCTACGTACTTTAGGCAGCATCCGAAGGCAATATTGGAGATTCACAGAATCGGAAAAGCGTACAACCAGAGCCAAGGAATTTGGAAATTGCATCCATGCACCCTTTTTCAAATTTGCCGACGACACGCTTGTTTTGGATATAACCTGAACTCCATCTGATGCTCGTTACTGTAAATCTCCTGTACTCGAACTTAGAAAAGGTCTGGGCAGATGCCATTCAATGGCCTTCATGTCTCTTTATCGAAAGAGAAGCAATACATGGAGGAAGCTTTGCCGGAAATGCATGCAGAAAATTGCTGAAAAATGTTGATGAACTAGAAAAAATCATTCCAGCAGAACACGAGCTATTTGTTGAAGCATTTCGGTCATTCAACGATGTAATTGTGAGTTGTTTTGGTAAATCTCTGCACTGCAACTACAAGTCAAAAATCGAATCTTTTCGCGGATAGTTTATGCAGCTTGGATTGAGAATTACTCCTAAGATCCAAGCAGTATTTTTCCATGTCAGCGAGTTTTGTGATACTAAGCAGTCTGGACTGGGAACTTGGTCTGAGCAGGCTTTCGAGTCCGTTCATTCGGATTTCTCTAGAAACTGGGAGAAATACTAGGTTCCGCATCGCACGAAAAGTTTATCGATCGGCTTCTTCGAACTGTTCAGAAATATAATTCGAATCATTTCTGATTCCATTTTCAATGTTTGATATGATGCTTTATTTATGATGTTCAATATTTTCGATATGAAATGTGCTAAATCTCATATAAATGTGAAATTATAAACTTATGCGCTTTAGCTATATCGCTCTGCACGGATTTGGTGTGAAACTGAGTAACTAGCTTGATTTGTTGTTAATGAGCATCAATTATTAAGGCAAAAATTGCTAACTTTATGTTGAAATCACTGTACTCATTATGTTTACTCTCACTATTATGTTTTCCGACAAAATTATCGGTAATGTATAGAACAATTTGATTTCTCAATGCAAAAAGTAAAAGCGAATACTTATCACACTACTCATTAAAAATGCCGGTCAATTTGACAATATTATCATTCTTTTATGCTTTAATAAGATTCAAATATCAATTATTGTACACTTATGTGATACAATTTTACTATAAATATATCATTCAAACTGATATGTGCATGACATATTACTCACTAAATGCGAAAATACGTTTCCTCATACTACTCATGAAGACGTCGACAGATTTTTTTTAAAACTAGAATTAAAAGAATTGTCTATCAATAAGCTTTCGAACGGTATAGAATTTGTGTCGGTTCTAATTTTTTCATTAATCAGGTCAATCTGGACCACCGTGAGACCTTAAACACATGCACTCTCTTATGTTGGTCCAGCGTCCTCTCTTGGATATGCTTTCGATACTCACTGTCCCCGGCCAATTTGCCGCAGGAGCATTGCGTTGCGATAAAACGTGGAGTTTTGTCATAGTATCTATAAAGTAAAAAACAGAAGATAGCAAATGTTGGAATAAAACGACTCGTCGACAAAATTTAAGGAGTAGGATTCCTAGCTTTATACTAAAACCCAAGGTTTGATAGCAAACCTTGCCAGAGCACTCACTGTTCGATAGAAAACTAGAGTGAGGAGTAGAGAGATGCAACGGTTTAGATACCCTTCCAACACAAAGCCATGATTCGGTCTTTATAAATTTGGTCATGCTTTTGACTTGACAACGAGGCTTTCCCTTGTATTCCGTCGTCAATGCCTTGTAACACAAAGACTGCCACGTCTCTTGCCAGTGCTATCACAAAGGTAAACGATTGACGTCAAGAGGCGTTGTTCTCCTACGACCAAGACTGGCAATTTGAAGCAAATTTAAAGCCTTCTCTTTCAATGACTTTAAGTCAAGAAAATAAACTCATAATATAATGTATTATCTTAAGCGCTTTCGATGACTCTAATCATAAGATAACGTCATGATACAAAAGGATTCAAAATAATCTTACACTAAAGTAATAAGACATTAAAAATACTATAAAAATGACTATAAAGTTATAGACATTCAAATCAAGTATCCGAATGAAAAAGCGCCATCCCAAGTGGGCAGGAACAAGATTGAGAAGCCCTTAGGATCAAAGCAACTCAATATGCAAACTTCTCTGGGACTGCAATCAATTCTCCGGACATAAGATCGAGTCCTATTTCTCTGTCCGTGCATACTGCACAAATGTACAACATGTCAAGATCACTGAGGCCATTTTATTATAACGATTCAAGCCCTCATTATGTATCATGAAAGATTGTGTTAGTGATTTGCTCCTGCCGTGGACCTAGCCCGTTTTCTACTTTCATCTTATCTATGTTAATGTTCTGTTGTCCAATGTCTCGATTTTAGTATGTAGGTCCTATGCATAATTTTTACTTACTTAATCATTTCATAGCTATGCAATTTGAATGTCTATAACTTTCAGTGTAAGATTATTTTGAATCCTTTTGTATCATAACGTTATCTTATGATTAGAGTCATCGAAAGCGCTTGAGATAATACATTTCATTATGAGTTTATTTTTATTTTCTTTACTTAAAATAACTTGCAGCCTTTATGTGATTGACTTTCATTCCATTGAAATGAACACTTTATTATTATATTACTTTATAAACAACATATTTTCTAAAACACATTTTGATGCTGCTGATAGGACATATAGATGATTCACATTTGGTCTCATAATTTGTTTTCTTTTTTAAAACATTTCTTAAAGCAATATCTGACTTTTGCGCAAGTTCGACGTTGAGTTGTTCCGAATTCAGCATTTTCTTTATTTTTTGATTGATAGCGTCGTTGATAATTTCTAAGAAAATTCTTGATTCGGAACAACTCATCTTTGAATCTGCACCAAAATCAGACATTACTCTAAGGCAGTGTTCCGCAAACTCGCTTTTTCCGGCCGCATTCGGCCGGCTGAAGCATGATGTGTGTGTGGCCGGTTGACTCGATCCAAGCATTTTGGGTTTTGCGGTCTGAAGGGGGTCTGATTTTCGAGTTCTGATTGCTTTCATTTCAATCGATCCAAAATAAAACTATCCAAGTCGACTCGTCAACGGTTACACTTGTAAAATATTCAGCGAACCACACACTGATACATTGAAGACTATTACACTGGCAGTGAAGAAGTTCACACGTTATGTGCGCACGCTATCTTCAACAACGCCATCTACAAAATGCAAAGGTGATTGGCGATGGCCGATGTGGGCACAGAGGATGATAATTCTAAAATACGGACGGAACGGAAAAAGTTTGCTTGAATTTGCTGGAAAAGGTTCAAATTTTGCGAAACCCTGCTGTAAGAAATGCTTTTAAAAAGAAAACGAATTATAAAACCTGTTGTCAGTTATCTGGATGTCCTATCAACAGCAACAAAATCTGTTTTAGAAAAAATGTTATTTATGAACTAATGTCTTCAATGCAACACTTTTGTATTGGAAGTACCATCCGACCATTCCATGTGAGAATCAAAGAACATGCCACCCGAGAAGCATCGTTTTTCTTTAAGCATCTCAAGAACTGTGATACCAACAACTTTTAGACCGAAATATTGAAACATGAAAAATAAAGCACAAATCTACGACTTTTGGAAGCACAATTAATATGAAAATACCAACCGACAATTAGCTCAAGAGAAGAAAAAGAGCAATACCGAGAATCTCTCTTCCTTTAAATCGATGACTAATGCACTTACCTATATATATATATATATATATATATATATAGGACGTGCAAGCATACCCTCTAACCACAAGGCCACCAGACCATCTGTTGAGAGCGTGAATTAGCCAGGAAGGCACTGCTTTAACGCAGGCACATTGAGGGCGGACTGCTTTCTGCAATCACTAAATACCGCATCCGAGATTGAGGCGCTTCACGCAGGCGCTACTCATTACATGTTTAGACAAATAGCCTGGCAATTGATAAATTTATCAAATCTCAACAGATGTAACAACCACCACGAGACATGTTTCGGCCTGTTGGGCCTCATCAGTCGTGGGTAGGTTTGAACCAGCGACGTTGGAGCTAGAGGACGTGCAAGCATACCCTCTAACCACAAGGCCCAGGTTACAATTGCCAGGTTACTTGTCTAAACATGTAATGAGTAGCGCCTGCGTGAAGCGCTTCAATCTCGGATGCGGTATTTAGTGATTGCAGAAAGCAGTCCGGCCTCCACGTGCCTGCGTTAAAGCAGTGCCTTCCTGGCTAATTCACGCTCTCAACAGATGGTCCGGTGGCCTTGTGGTTAGAGGGTATGCTTGCACGTCCTCTAGCTCCAACGTCGCTTGTAGTAGTAGTAGTAGTAGTAGTAGTAGTAGTAGCGTTTATTCACAAACTGATAATCACAAAGTTACACATTCAATGTTACAGATTTCAAATCAAGACATACGGTTAAGAATATAAATAAAGAAGTGACACGAATACAGTGAAATCAATAGGTCAAACATAAAGGAACAAAAAATAATGAGTAGACTAACATAAACCATTCTGTAGGCATGAAACCCACGGAAAGAATGAATTCAATCGACGTGTCGTGCTGGAGCATGGCACTCTTAATTTCATAGTAACACTTAATCTCTCAGGAACCAAGTCGTGTAGAGGATGCGAAATGTTTATCTCTGATGTCTGCAAGAGACGCAAAGCAGAAAATTCAAGTTTCTCGGCTATCGGGGGAAATTTGTCACAGGAACAAGTAGAGTTACAGATAAGTCTATGGGCTCTTCTCTGAAACTTTTCCAATCGATCACAAAGGGTTGAGGGAAGACAACCGTAATTGACACCGTAATTGTTCAAACCTACCCACGACTGATGAGGCCCAACAGGCCGAAACATGTCTAGTGGTGGCTACATCTCTTGAGATTTGATAAATTTATCGATTGCCAGGTTACTTGTCTAAATATCTATATATATATATATATATGGGAGTCGCACTTTTCGTCGACAGGTTCATATCGTCGACACTATGAACGTTCATTTCGTCGACAAGTTCAGTTTCATAGACATTTCTATGCTTTCATATAATTTATAATTAATGGATAAATTAGATTTAACTTGTGCATTTGTTTATTAATCTTCTATATTACATTAATGGATAAATTAGATATAACTTGCGCATTTCTTTATTAATCTTCTATATTACATTAATGGATAAATTAGATATAACTTGCGCATTTCTTTATTAATCTTTTATATTACATTAATGGATAAATTAGATATAACTTGCACATTTCTTAATTAATCTTCTATATTACATGCAAATATCACGAAAATTCTTCAAACTTCGAAATTTTTTGCAAATCATTGATGATAATTTTGATGTTTTCTTCATGACTATTATTTTAGCTAGATTAAGTTTAATTATTCAAATTATGTAAATTACTGTTTTACTTGTCTTATTCGAACTCTCGTAATGAATTTATCAATAAATGATTTAGTGTGAATTATATTGATATCATCGAAATCTTTAGATGTTTGTATTTAGTTTTCATTTGTCTGAAAGAAAAATGCAACTATGTGAGACAACTTTGAATATTTTATTCTCAATATTCATGAAAATTCAGTTTCTTACTAAACATGTTAATGTTCTTTCAGAAATATTCTTTAAACTTCGAAATTGTAAATTGTACGCATCAAAGCAAATATAAAAAAACTGTAAAAGCAGTTCATGCCATCACAATATTCATTGACACTGCTTGCAAGTAATCCATCACGGGCATTTCTCCATCTGAATATAATTTGTGGAGGTTCAATAATGCTTTTTCATGTTCGTGTCGCTTTCTTGACTTTTTCGCCGGAATTGCTCCTTGCTTCATAAAAGTTTTAATAGCATGCTCCATTTTTGTTTGATTCGAAGAAAGTAAGTTTGCCAATTCATATAAGCCTAAATGGCTACGTCCCCCGATTATGTTGATTATGTGATGGTGACTTTCGATAGCATTGTTCGTGCGATCCAAACCTTCTCGTAGACACTCAAACACATTCCATTGGTCAATCTTAAACTTTGGATTTCTCCGGACTTCTTTTGAGCCGCTAAAGCGTATAAGCTGCCCACGCACAAAAGTTTTGTCAAAATAATCAGTTAGTTTTTGCTCATTTACAAGGTTGCTGATTTCTTTGAAGGCATCAACTATGTCACTTTCTTTTAGGAAAGAAATGGCTACCATCATTTTGACACTGTCTTTGAAGGAAATGACATCTTTGTATCTTTTGTACAGGCCGAACTTTTTTACTTTCCTGTCAACGGCTTGAGCTAAATGGAATAAGCAGAATTTGACTCTTCCATCAGGAAAATAGGACAAAAACGCATTGACTGATGCCAGCTCAAAGTCGACATGCAACCATACATTTTCTGTGGTAGGTATTCCTAATTGACAAGTTTGATCTAAAATATTCGACCATAATTTCTTGTAATCGTTCTCAGATTTACCTGACATCAACACATAAATGAAGGGGAACCATCTCCCATATCTCTTTCCCAACACAGTCACGAGTTGATAGAAGAGATATGGAACGATTTCATACGTTGCATCCATACTCCATTCTTTGCAACCCATCAACCGCTTTAAATTCATTTCTGTCCCCAGAATGATAAGTCTTTCGTCATCTTTAGTATCAACTAAACAGAACTTTTCTTCTGCAACTGTCATTAAGTCATCTAGTTGCACGTTTTCCAACGTGTCTGGCTCGACGAGCTTGTGCTTTCGCCGCTCTCTGCATGAAGTTTGCAAAGCAGTTGTGGTTGATGGTAAAACTTCTTCGGTCTTTCTTTTGCCGTATACTCTGTGCACGATCTGACATGGTTTAGCAAACCTCTGCTCAGTTGTCATTTGTTTGATGTCATTCATCAGTTTTATTCCTCAACATTTGGTTTATCATGTAGATGCACATTTGATGTTGGTACTGTAATTAGCTGTGATGTGACGTTATTCATTGTTATTCTTGCCTTACACTTTCTCTCAGTGGCATCTGAGCATTTCCAATACGTTTTATCGTTTCTTGTTCTATCAACTATATAACTAAATTCTTCAAAAATTAGTAGTGGCTTATCTTTCGTTGTTTTTGTTAATTGGAAATTCATTGCGAGGAGGTTCCTATTGCAATGACTGCCACCGAAATAGATACTAGCAAAGCGAATTCAAGTTTGAATTCTAAATCAAACTGCGCCTGTCCATGGAAATGGACTGTGATTAAGCTATAATGCAAATGAACTACGATGCAACGTTATGATATCAAAGCGATTGAGTAGAAACCATAGATGTGAAAAATGAAGATGCATAGTCTTCCATAAAATGATATTTCTATATCTTAGAAAATAACAAAACCATAGAAAGTCTACTATAATCTACTTCTATGGACTATATAGCTATCAAGAGTGATAGAGCTCCGCATAGAAGTCCAATATAAAAAATAATTGAGAGATTTCTGAAATTATCGTACACGGCTGCAATTGTCGACGAAATGAATCTGTCGACGATATGAACCTGTCGACGATATGAACGTTTTCCTCAAAAATGGTTGTCGACGAAATGAACGTGTCGACGAAAACGACTAGATCCATATATATATCTTTAATTTGAAGCATGGTAAAGACGAAGCATGAAGAATGACGCGTTATATCACAACCTCGGTTCCATTGAGGATGATCGCCAAGGGATTCTCAACGGGGTGACACTTGGTGACAATGGCTTGCGGCTCATGCCTTATCAGTCCAAAATTTGATTCCATATCGTATCGGCTTGTTCCTGATACAATGTTTAGCACCATGCTTGCCGAAATATTCCACCATGCTTTCGTCAACTGACGAACGTTGAGCCCACTGACAATATTTCAGGCATGGAACTCGGTGGCTCTTTCTGCTGACCGCTCACTCCGCTCGGTGGCTCCTTCTGCTCACCGCTCACTCCACTCGGTGGCTCTTTCTGCTCACCGGCTATGCATTGACAAACATCTTTGGACAATGTAACAGCGTCAAACAAAAATGTAAAAACATCGCAGTGGCAGGGCTTCACAATAGGATTCGTAAAATCTTCTTAATAGACAAATTTGGGTGATTTTATTAGGTTTTTTCAAAGACGTTTATGTTCTAGAAAACAGGGCTCAATATGTTGGTTGAGTGAAAGCGTTGTTTTTTGATATCTATGTTCAGTTTACTCCAAAGATGACTGACTGGAATGATTTTCAGCAATGGCTGTTTGGCGTGGTCTACTACGCAAAATAATCTATTGAATTTTTCGCGCGTTTGGAAAACTATAAAGGTTATTGCTTTTGTAGAACTAGAAATGGATCCGAAGACACCTGTCTATGATTGAGCGCCATGTCATGTGAAATTTGACACTTAGAAAGTTAGAATTGACTGTCTTCGATGCTCATTTTTGTTAATTAATGATATTTTTTCTGCTCCTTTCAGAGTCTCCTCAACTTCAGAAATTGCCAAAGAGATGCTTCAGTCAAACGAATTTCTTATTATCATTGTCATTTTGTATCTGCAAAATACAGGAACAAGAGCTTATTGTCCAGACCAAGGCCTGCATCATCGATTTGTTCTTTACCGTTCACCATCAAATACAGTTAAATGCGAAAAAATGAATTTTGAAACTATACCAATTAATATATGGCAACCATGTGAACACCTATACCTCGGTCACAATCAGATATCCAAGCTAACTAGCAAATCTTTCAAAGGTTTTGAATTCAGAGGTTTGCTATCGCTTTACCTGAGTAATAACAAAATACACACAATCAGTTCAGGTGCTTTTCAACCGCTGAGAAAATTGGAACATCTATTTCTCGCTTCGAATCGTTTGATGATTGGTAAAGGATTAAATGCAAATGTTTTCATTCCAATTACAAATTTGAAGACATTGGACCTCCGTGAAAATCCTCTTCGAATTTTACCGAATTACTGTTTCAAGACTTTGAAGAAACTTGAAAATTTGACCTTAGCAGCACAATCGGCGGTCTGAAATTAAGCAAGCATTCATTTTCTGGTTTATATAGTCTAAAGAAACTTTTCATTGGCCATAACAACTTCACAACACTTCCAAGAGAGATAGCAGAAGACTTCGGGGATCGAAATTGCAAACTCTTCATATTCAATTGAATCCCTGGCGTTGCGATTGCCGATTGCGCTGGCTAAAAGTTTGGTTAACAAATCAGCGATTAATATCTCTTCGTTCTGGAACATGTGCTTCTCCTCCACACCTCAAACACAAAAATCTTCTCCTTCTTAAACCTGAAGACTTTCAATGCACTCCAGAAATCACAGCCAACAGCTCAAACATCACTGCAAAGGCTGGAGACAATGTCAATCTTCTCTGCCATGTCTTCTGCGATCCCATTGGAGAACTGTCGTGGGGGAAGGATGGAGTCACAATCAAAAATGACTCCACGTCGGTCCTTATCTCTCAAACAGCAGGAGTCAGATTTCAATATCGACTGACCATCTTGAATGCAAAGGAAACTCATGCTGGAGAATGGAATTGCAGTGCTGTCAATGATGGTGGAAAGGTTGCTGCCCACATACTCCTCCAAATTGAAAGCTCTACAACGCACGTGATCTCAATCGTCATGGGAGTAGCAGCAGTGATGATTATTGCGTCTTTTGGTATTGGAGTTTGGATGCTTAAGCGTCGTTACAAGGGAATAACACTGTCGTTTCAATTTTCAGTTTTTCCATCTCAAGATGTGGATTGACCCGAAATATTTCCTTGTCGTCATCTGCTTCATCGATTTATCATTATAAGAATTAGGCCTATTGCTTGAACTATTGCTTATCTTTTGCATGGCAATTTGATCTATCGTTTATTTAATTTCATTGTTGTTATTTACATAGAAAGATGGACATGAACCAATACCATCAGTTTTATAAAGCAGACAGTCGAAATATTGTAAATTATATTCCCTATATGTACTCTGTATATCAAAAATGAAAAACTACCAATCTCACGGCGACATGTTTCTGCCAGTAGTCTGGCTTCTTAAGGCGGTAAGTGATTCAAATTTATTGCTACAAAAATTATATAGCAGAAATTTGGTTTTATAAATGAAATATCTTGATTTTAGGAGAAATTATAGAGTCTTTCATATGGAATTGAGGGGTGGTTCATAGATATTAATGAACTTGGCCGCTTTATGTTCGCGATCTATTCTTGTGGACCCCAAAGGGATTTTATAGAATGGTGTGATGGTTTCCATGTTAGCTGCACAGTTTCTGATGTGCTTGCTTACAGACAGGTAGGAGTATCTAGCTTCCTGAATCTGTTGTCGATGAACAGCAACTCTATGGCAAAGGGTATCACCTGACTGGCCGATATAATATAGCATTATATCATGGATTTTCAGGGCAGTAATATCAGACATGAACGAGGCTGCGTCAGCACCTGATAGAAACCATGAGAAACAAAATACAACAACAGTTATTAAAAGACGAATAGAGCGTTTCCAAATAGATGGCCAGCCTTCAAATAATGTACTTTTGATAATCGAATCAATCAGAACAGAAATCGTTCTCCAAGTACTGAAGATGAAAAAGAAATCTTAAGACGAATTGTGAATGCAAAGTTAGCTAATCTTGATTTTTCTGGTACAGTTCGTCGAGTTGCCTCGGATGATGCTTTTGCAGGATACAGTCAAGATGTATTTAAAGAACTTTTAACCAAGCATCCTCACGGTGTCGCCATTCCCAAGGTTGAGGTCACTATTCCGGACTACTCCCTGATAATCTCAAAAGATGTAGTTGTAAGTGCTATCAGGACAATGAACTCTGGGTCATCAGGTGGTATAGATGGCCTTCGGCCAATTCATCTGAAATCTTTGATCTGCTTGGGTAATGAAGCTAGTGAAAACCTTTTGAATCAACTTACACGTTTGGTAATTAGATGTGCTGAAGGCAGAATACCAGATTTTGTCAGAGATGCTTTTTTCTCAGCTAATCTTTGCGCTCTTAGAAAGAGGAGCGGTAGAGTTAGGCCTATTGCTGTCGGTATCACGTACAGAAGATTAACAACATTATCAAAATTATACTAAATAGTTTACCAGATGACCCGAGGGCTGGCATTATCGCCCGAAGACTATGGGCTGCATCGATATTATTACCTACTCTGCGATATTGCTCTGAAACTGCAATGTTATTTCAATGGACTGCCCGGCAAGTGGATATCAAATTGTTAAAATGCTATGACATGATCTTTAAATCAGAGACAAATATAGCAATAACATGGGATATTGTCTATGGTCAAAATGCTATGAGGCCATGATATTTCATTTAATTGACAGAATCAGTGCGACACCATGGACTCCTAGATATATAACACCTGGACTGAAAGCTTGAATTCATTTATACAGGTGCTACATATCTAGGAGTCCATGGCGACACACACGCATTGATGCAATGTTTCGTTTCAATGCTTCGGATATCAATGCTTCGTTTCGAAGGCAAGATGATATCCAGTGCAAGCAGCGATGAATTAGAATTCCTGTGTCAGCTGTTGCCTTTTATTGACGATCGTCAGCGGTGGTATCACTGGACTGGTTTCCGGAACAGTGATTTATCTTACTTAGACGATTTGTTGGCAGGGGATGACATTGACTTAGATCCAATACTGCTGATTTCTGATCTTGATCATGTAACGACACAGGCACTCGATAATTTGGAGAAGGAGGAAGTCCCGAAATCAACGAAAACGCAAACAACAGTATATACGTCACGATTCAAGGACTTTATGAGTTCAAAAGGTCTTCCAGATACTGCAGAAAGCATGCCAGTGCGTTTTCCCAGTCAGTACTTACTAGTGTTTATAGATTACCGGTAATTTTCTGGAAAATTACCGGTAATTAATATTCATGTTCAAATAACTTCAAATATAGAACACCAATATGCTCTAAATTTAATCAAATTCAATTTTGGCTAAATCTGATTCTGGCGAAGGCTTGAATTTTGTTTAACGTCTGATTCTTTTTCACATAAAGTGCGATTAAGAAATGAAAAATTGACACTATTTAGAAGTTTGTTAATCTTTCATTCAAATATACCTGATAATGAAAAGTTTGACGGCAAAAAATGGTTCAGCAGTGGATGCTATGATAATTCAGCATCCAGTCAAACTCAATTTACTGAATAAATATTTTGGCTAAAATTTCGAATGAAATTAGCTTAGCATGAAATTGCGTTTCAAAATTACGCAAATTTATGTTTTAGCACGCGAAATTTATAATATTTTGTGAACTACACTAGGTGACATGCCACGCGTAATTCGCGCATAATTACGGAATACCCCAAACATCCGTGGTTAAGGACATTCAATTCTTCTACTCGCGTAGCCTACATACGCGCTGCACTAAGAGTCAGAAATCACTTGATCTGATGCTGTTAAAACATGGGGAATGTTTATGAATACGCGCGGGCGAGCGTTTATAGTTTGCGCGTCGTCTACGATTGTCCGCGTTGCCGCTTGAACCACAGATGAGCCGCTAAGCATGTTCTGTCTTCCCTGGGCATGAAATTGAGGTCATATCACATTGTTTAGCCTCTGATACATGCAGACACATGAGACGCAAAGTCTATATAACAGGACTGCCAACTATACTAACTTATATGACAGATGTTGCAGCAATGTCTCGCATAGCCACGGATGTTTAGGGTCATGTGTAATTGCGCGTGGTTCACGCGTGAATTACGCATGATTGAACGTGGCATGTCACCTAGTGCATGCATGACAAATCTTTGCAACTTTCTATAACCAGAAATCCAAACTACATGTAGTTGTCAATGTAAGAAGTAGTATAAAATCTATGATACGTAGTAAATTTGGATACAATGAGACAACATTGTTTCAAGAAATGAATTTTGTTCATTTTTGCCTTTATTTACTATTTCCATAA